>JBAMBJ010002034.1:0-79947 GCA_037043495.1 Drosophila recens
GGCAACGGTTGCCGCATAATAAGTACGGCAAACACACAAACACAAGGGCCATGCAACCAAAATAAACTTATAGATGCTTAAAGATGCTTGCAAAAATTCCGTAAATATTTCTTAAGTCTTGCCCTGAGTCTAGAAAAATTAACATTATAAAAAATATGTAATTTTAACTAGGTCTAATCTAAAGTTCCATTAGCAAATTAAATGTATATTAATATGAGATTTTCTTATTACTTTTTTTAAAAAATTTTTTGAAATTTGTTGCACATCTTTTACTTTTTTATTTAAGTTTAAGGAGAGTTTATCAAAAATATTTGTTTATCGTTTATCAAATTAAAACAAACACAATGAATAAAACAATAGTAAGTTAATTGTCTTTATTATATAATAAGCCAAGATAACTTGTCAAAATACATAAAGTTGATTAGATATTAATTTCTAATTTAAGCTGATTAAACTCAAAGAAAACAGTAAACTGTTGGCAGTTGAATGGATTTGCAATTAAGCTAATTGTAAGTTAGCCATATATAGTATGTATGAAGTCAATTCTAGCTTATTACCAATAATGCAATACGAAATTTGTACAATGAGTTCAATTACATTAAGAAAATAAACAGCATCTTAACAGGAAATTATGGAACATATAATTGATTTTCTGATATCCGCTTTAATTTAAAATGGAGTATAGTATATAATTTGTATACTAAAAACAAATTCTCTCTCTTTGTTAATCACATTCTCTTTATAAATCGCTCATACAAATTCTCCTAGTTCCACAGCTCATAAATAAAAATAAAACTAGAGAAAATACATAATATTTGCAGCACCCCATAAGATCTATATAAATCACAGCTTCGCATTTTCAGTCAATAATGTGCCGGAATCACACACAACTTTAACCTTTCACATTCGCATTCGCATCTTCCGAGAATGTAACATTTATTCTTCCATACTTCCCACTCTCACAACTCTCCTTCTTCAGTGTACATTGCCGCACAGCTTCATTATGGCACATCATCTAATCTAATTTAAGGCAGATGATGGCTGGTTGTTGCCTACATTTAGGCGCTGTAAGATTTCCGACTGATTTTTATTACCGACAACAAGGAAACCGAAACGAAAAGCGCAATAATCGAGGTTCGGCACGCACCAAGAAAAAAAACGACTGGAACGACTCGACTTTCACAGGGATTCACAAGGATCTTAGAGCCTATAAGCATGTGTATGTGTTTGGCTAAGCCAAAAGGACGACATTACATTTTATTATCTATTATTTTGTTGCGCCTAAAATGCCACTACATTAGCTTAAAAATCCACACACACACAAACACAGAGACAGGCCAGAGAGGTCAGGACTATTTGGTGGCGACATGACGTCGGAAGCCGCCAGCCGCAAAACGTAAACATTAAAACAGGAAACGGAAGTTGGTGCCACAGTCGAAAGCGGCAGACATTGTAATGTCGTACGGTGGTTATGACTATTTCGCCTCAGTGCCACGATACACTCCACACACAATCACAAATAAACACATACACAGTCAAGGAGTATGTGTATGTTTTAGCATTTATTATTTGTGTTTCGCTTTAATTTTTTTATTTTCATATTTTTGCTCCTTTAGCACATTGTTTGCGTTACGTGTTTGCATACTTTTAGGCGACTTGCCCGGCAGCTAATTCTTTATGCATAGAGTGTTGGGATTTCCCTTTGTCGTTATGCATTGCAAATTAGTTGTTAAAATATCTAAATATTTCCATTGCACTTCTTTTTACATTTTACACTATTCATTCACATTTTCTGGCACCACCAAAGAAACATTCTTTATGTTAATCCACAGTTGTTAAAGAATGTTTCATTGCCGGCCAACTCGCAATACGGAAATTTACGCGCACAAAATCCAAGCGATTTCTTAAGGATTTTCTAAACGTAACGCTGCAAGGACGAACCGCGCGCCATCGTTGCTCAACGAGCACTGACTGAAAGGACACGGAAGCACATTTGACAGCAGCATTCAACAGCGGCATTTCAAGAATTTCCCTGTGGACTTTCTGGGGACATTTCTCGCATTGTTCTCGCTCACTGGAAAGGGACCAACTGCAATTGACCTTAGCCTTCGATTTGCCGGCTTGGTTCAACGCACCAGCACCAGAGGGTTGTCCATTTCACTTTACCCCTCAGCAAAGGGCATTTTCCTTTTGGGTATTTAATACTCAAGGGGAAATATACTTGTGTTGCCTGTGGCATTGAAATGCCAGGGTTCTAACAGGTTGGCGAATGACGTCATGATTTGTCAGGGGAAAGCACTCTGAACAAATATTCTTCTTTAGCTAGACATTTCTCCAACAGACTTTCCAGTCTTGGTCCATTTTTTATTTGTTCTTTATTTATGAAATAAATATGAAAAATTATAAAAAGGGTCAATTAGTTTTCTTAATACAAAATAAAATTCTACAACTTATTTTAAATATTTCATTCAATTTTCATAAAAAATGCTTGATAATATAGAAAAATGTATGGTACGACTTTCAAAGTATTTTTTCGATGATTATTATATTTTAGCTTTAAGCCAAAAACGTAACAACATAAGTCAGAAAAACTTTAATTATTGATTAGCTTTTAAGCTCGACACTAAAAGAAAATGCATGCTTATAAATAATAATTGTTCAGATTATTTTTGATGACAGTAATTATCTGAGTTTTGTAAGATTGGATTAAAAATTAAGTTAACCATTAATATTCAATTTCAAATAACTAAATAAACTCCACTAAACTCTTACGCTCAATTTGCTCGTTTTATAAACATTTTTTTAAAAATTGTACAACATTTATGTTTTTATTTGTTATTTATCAGATTTTTTTGGCGTCTTGTGCAACACAAAACAAATGACAAATAACACAAATGCACCGATTTATATTGTCTATTTTAGGATGTGCAAACTATTATTTGCGAACTGTATAGCTTAGTTAATTAAATAATCAAACCTGTCATTATTTATAAGGTAAAGCGCATGAAGTACAAAGGGAAGAAAACCTTAAAGAACTGAACTTCTGTTCAGCTGTCAATTCTGAGTTTCACAGATGAAGAATTCTCTTTCAATTTGTATATTTTCTTTTCGTTTTGGTTTACTTCTTGCTATACATCATGTTTGTCCATTGATAACGGCGCCGAGAGACTCCCCATTGCGACTATAAAACAATAGAGCCGCAATTTCCATGCGATGCGACACATGCAACAAAATAAAATGTAAATGGCACAGAAATTGCTAAAACCATCGAGGGAATTTTCGGCAATAACTATAAAATGTCCAAAGCGAACGCAGTCGTCGAGTCGCGTCGCGTGCATGCAGTCAACCAGGACCAAGGACCAAGGAGCAAGGGTAGAGAAACGAAGGGGGTGGCGGATGAAACAAGAGCGGGGGCAGTCGGCAAGGGACGTCATCGTTGTCGCAGTCATTGGGTAAAGGATTAAAAAAACGGCGACACAAAAATATTATCTCAATAGAACAATCTCAGGCGGGCAAGGACAAAAAACCGAAAATTAAGGGAAAATATACACACACACACATTCACTCACAAGCAAACAAAACACACCTACACCCTTAAAAAAGCTTGATAAAAACAAAGTGAAAATTTATGCAAAACAAAGATAGAAAAAGCCTCGAAATAACAACGCATAGATACTTGAATGCCAAGCCAGATGCGGAAATAGGGGAACGGCGAGAGGGTTCAAGGGTCAAAGGGTAAGCCAAATAACTAAACAGACAGCTGAGACACTTTTACTGATAATATTGTTTATAAAATCTTTGGAGTTTCGTTTTTTACACTCTTTGAGATTAAAATAAAACAAAACTTTGTGTACAAAGTTTGGCGAGAAAAGGTTTTAAATACGGGAACAAATAGGTATATAGGATATGTATGTGTATGGTATGATGTTTACATTTGTATAGGCAATCTCAATTCAAAGCGCGGCATTCGCAAATTTTGTCTTTTTTTCATGTTTAGTTGGTATTATTATTTTAGGGTTTTTAAACAGAATCATATATATTGGGTCTCGTAATGAAATACATACAAGATATGCCGTCTTTTAAAAAGAAAAGCTAAATATTATAATTTTTGTACGATTTGAAAATTATCAATCTTGCTCATTTCTGGCAACGCCTGGACAATAAGTGGGCAATACCTATCGTTGCCAGACTAATTGATATTGGGGTATACCCAGACTAATTTAGAAGTCCTTAATATGTACAAGAACCTTATTATTTTCCCAATAAAATAAAGGTAGCTATACACAAAAAAAATTATTTTCTAACAAAAATCCAAAGCATACTATTGAAACTAAAATATGAGTCCGAATATAATAACAAGTCGGAACATAATACTTCCACATACTTCTAAGTTACCACTATTTTTGATTTCTTAAATATCCCATTTTATTTCGACTTAGCATGTTTTGCAACCATTGTAGACATTTATGAATAATTGACTATTGCCCTTCACACAAGGGAAACTAGATACAATATATAAATTAATTGAACAATCAATATCAGAACTACAAAAAATAACAGTACTCAATTTAAGAGCTTATTTTCGTGAAATTAATTAACCGCAGCTTTAAAATGTGTAGCAGAAGTTTATTGTTTTCCTCATATTTAAGCAAGTTTTACACAAAAGTGTACTTACTAGCATTAGCAAAGAAAAATCCCAAGCGTACCTTTAAAAGTACTTGAATTATGAAAAAAAAGTCCAACTAGTCCGAAAATAAAACTTAAGGACATTCCACATTTACTAAATATTTAGAACTATTCAATACCTATTTATTCATGTATTTTCGTCATAGCATGTTTTGCAACCATTGAAAATGGGAAATGGGATATTTTGAATCAAAATACGGGCTAATTTATTGACTTCAATAAGTCCCACAGGCCTCCTAGCATTTGTTAGGTTAGAATTTACTTAGTAGAGACACTATAATACTAGGCAATATTTAGCTAAGTTATCTACCCCGAAAAGATTGCTAGATGCGAAATTTACACATGTTTGTAAATGTTGTTTTGTCAATAGATGGCGTTTTATTTTTGTAAAATTGAGTGGAAATAATTGACAGGTAAAATAAGACGTTACTAATGAAATCAGTTTTTAAATGGTTAAATATACCATAATTAAAGTACATGGAAAATATTCATTAAAATTAAAAAATATTTTAAGAATGTAAAATAAAAAATGTTCATAAAAATAACGAAAATCTATCTTTATCCAACTCTGTAAGCAAATAACAACAGTTAAATGTGCACATTAGAAATAAATGCAAATGTAATTTTAATTTCAATTCGCTATGCACGTCCATAAAGCTTAACCCTCTGCTAACATATTTCTCTCTAAGCTCTGCAACAGCTGACAAATAACCGTCGTGAGCCTGTCAAATTGCCAACATTCACAACTGCACAAGCACACACACACATATTTATATACACTCCTTCTTATGAAGTGCGCGACAAATTTGAAGCTGTCAATAAAAAGTGTTTTGATTTTCAAACTTTGCACTGTGGGCAATCAATTTAGGACAAGACAACTTGATTCCTTGGCAGCCGAAGACAAGTGCCAGGAGTTGGCCAAAACAATTAATCATTTCAATTTTCCAAACGACTTGGCAACGGCATTGAGGACAAAACAATTTGCCAGCCTGACTAACGAAAAGAAACAGTCAGCAGTCAGGACACAATTGCAGTGTCACCATCTGCCATGTTCTTGTCCGTGGCATCCTTTGCTGATACTTGCATTTGCATGTTGCCGCCGGAGTTGCCTCTTACGCCCAAAACAAAATCACTTTGCGATTACAATGCGAGGGCTGTTTCATAACTCTCTCAATTATTTTTAACAGATACCAACATTTGTGAAATCTTGTTTATATGCTAGTTGGAACCTCGTGTTAGCCTTACAATAAGATAAAAAAATAGAAAATTTAAAAAAATAAAACTAAATAAAAAATAAATATAAAAATAAAAAATCGAAAAAATATAAAAACAATATTAATGAAAGTAATTTTATAATTGATAATTTACATACTAATTTTTAAACTTAAAACTAAAGCTAAAATTGTATATAGAAACTTATTACTTTTTTTCTTATTAATTGTGAATTGTTTAATCTTAATAGTATTTTAAAATCGATGTTTATAATTGTTAAGCTAACCCAGCTACAAAAAATTATTGTAGCTATTTTATTAATGAGAGCAGAAATAGAATGCTGGGTATAAATATAAGTAACTTACAACAATTATCATTGTCGATAAGTTCTAAATAAGACAAGATTCAGAAGTTTTAATACTCTTGCCAATTATTTCTACAAGTGATAATTTTATTTCACAAAGAAAACTATTTTTTACTGATAATTAATTTTGTCCTAATCGGTTGTTCTTATAGCATTTATAAAATAAGGAAATTCGACGCAGCCTATTCCAAAAAATAACGTAGACGCCGAGTATTTGAGAACCTGCCAACCTTAGCAAATAAATTTTACTGTAAATCATCATAAATACGGAAAAATACGTTTTATTCATTATGTTAAATCAATTCATATGTAAATTACTTAGATTCGCAATTTATTCAGAATTAAACATATTTAGCAGATCTGTGGACTATTCGGGAAGTAAATACATTTCGATCAGCTCGCGTAACTCATTGTAGCACAGATAAAGGGCAAATTGTGAATCTTTTTCTCTCAGCTTGTGTGAATAAATAAATCTTTAAGCTATACATTTATAAAGTCATGCAAAGATAATATCTTAAAGCATTTCCTAGCTCAGCTGCCATTATTTTATATCATTTTAATAGTCCCTAGCTTAGCTTGTCGCCAAAATCAAAGTCAAATGCTTGTATCTATATATCTATTCATTTTAATTGAATTATTTTTATGGTTTTCTCTCTACGCTCTTTGTCTCATTGATCAATACGAGGAGGCGTATTACTGCATAAATAACGCATAAATTAGATAAACGAATCCCCGAGGATATGGCTAAGAAATCAAATCAGGGCGACACTGCCGACTGCTACATGCCCGGCATGCAAATGCGGCCGAAAGTAGGCTAGCCTGGTCATAATAAAATGAATTATGTTACTGCAAGCCGGTCTTAGGGTCAGGCGGAAGAGTCCAGGGTCAGGGTTCGTATTACATTTGGTGAGTTCATAAAGCGCAGTCAAGTTTGACCAATGTTTCGCCTCGTTGCGATGAGACAGGCATACACAAATCTCATCGGCTTTGGTTTACCTTTTTTCTGCCTGGTTTTTTTTTATTTTTTTGTGTTTTCTGAGTTCTCGAGCCCATAAAATGGCTCAAGTTTGTTTGGCTAAAACAGTAAATTTACATGCGAGCCAAAACTTTGTTCTAGCCTTAAACGTCGAACTTGAACTATAATAAAAATCCAACGCATCCGCACAACTTTCAACTCACATAAACATAAATTGCGGCTGTAATTTTCGGTCAGGTTGGCATTCAGCTTGTCTGTTTTTCTGTGTTTGGGGGTTGCCAGAGACCTTCCTAACTCTTCAGTGTCTCCATGCTATGTTTGTGTTATTGTAACTGGGCTTAAGTGTGTCGGCGTGTTGTCATTACACAACCTGCTTATCCCACCCAACAAGGAGTAACATTAAGTTTAATTTGTCTAATGCCCAAACCCTTTTATGCCATTATAGCACTTTAGGAATTTTGATAGAGCCTTAACACAAATAAATTAATGACCAAAATAAAAACTGTTCTTAATAGTCTACATTATGGTCCGTTATTTGGAATGCCTTTAAAAATAAAACCGCAATTTATGGATTAAAAAATATACAACAATTCTCTCTATCAATAACTTTTAAAAAATTTTAGAGTTTATTTTTTCGGAGTTAAAAAAATAAGTGAATAAAATATTAATTAATAATTTTAAATTCACTTAATAAATTTTATCTTATTATAATAAAAAGAAGAATTCGTTATAAAAATTAAACATATTTTTCAAATACTGTCATTATCATTTTGAATATACAGATTGTCTCATTCGTCGTCGTATCATTTATAAATTTTTAGATTTCTGCAATTAACTCACCATCTCTATATCTCTCAGCATGCTGGCCATTTTAAATGTCTGCTTGCTTATGTGCTTTAAAGAGTCCAAGTCTTTTGCGTTAAATAAGATTTATTTCTTAGTTGGGCTGAAATCCCGGCAGTACTGCAATGCCGGGTCAACCCGTGACAGAGGTGGAGCAAGCTCCTAGCACTCCATCTGATTCCAAAAATCAGTTTAACATTTGTTGTCCTCCAATGGAGAAACTATCAGATGTTAAGCTGATAAGAACAGATACTACACTTGATCTTAGCCAAAAGGCCGAGAAGCGATAACTGGAAACGTGACAATGCCACTCCCTCCATGCGTCCACGACTATAACCATTTGTGAATTATAATAAACACATGTCATTTATTAAGCATATTTGATGCGCCTACTTAGGGGTAGTTTTCCTAAGGGTTGCCTACAATGGGGTGTCATTTTAATGTGCCTAGAACTTATAATTCCCAACCAGTTCAGGTCTGCCCTCGGGTAAACTCTATATGGCTTTTGTTGGATCTTCACTCTGGCTTCTCTTCAGTTGTCGAATAAATCTTTCGCCTTTTACTAAAGATTTCCGTGGAGAGGAGCACTCTAATGAGTCTAAATTTAATTTTTTAGTCCTGTGCCTGGCAACGAGAGTCGCCGGGCCATTATGAAATGCATTATAATAATAATAAGAAGAAAAAAATATGGTATTATATTCATAAGTCTGTTAAAGCGGAGGAACATAAGGTCTGTCGTTATTGGCAATGTAGGAATCCTATTCTCAATTAATCCGAAAAGCTTTGACATCGACTCCGATGATTTTTATAAGAAAATTTCACGTCAGCTCTTGGGTTTATTTAAACAATAAATTTAAACGTTTTAAGTTCGTTTTTGTTCCTTGTCGGAAATATTTCATACAACAGATCTAATTTGCGTTAACAACTGCAGAGAATGTATACAAATTCTTTGAAAAATATCTCAACAACACAAGAAGGTAAATTTTTCAACAACATCGATTAATTTAACTCGAATCACTATCAAAAAATAAGGAAACGAGTGATGACAAATCCACGCCGATATTTTTGGTAAAATGCAACTTTCGTACACGTGAATTGCATTCGCATTTTCCAAACAGTTGCTTTTTAATTACAAGTTGGGACAGTAAAAATTTAAAAAATAAATATTAAACGATTTATGTATATACCACCCATGAAGCAATAACATAAGAAGGTCTCGTCGGCTGCCGAATCGTTCAGTGCGTACCCACTAATGTTGGTAATAAAGTGCCATAGTCATATTTTAGTTGAGCTCGAGTGGTAATACCATACCAAGCATTATCTTCACATTCAGACATGCTCCGTTTTTGAAATTTGTATTTCCCACAGTCGGCGCACGGCATATAATGGTTTTTTTTAGTGATTTAAATTTTTTTAAAGTTTTCTAACTTTTAAAATTTACATTGCTAATTAATGTAGCTAGCTAAAACGGGCAACACTGCTTGATGTATTGTCTGACGCCTTTGTGCTTATTATTCTCACAATTTTTCAAAAATAAATCGACCACACAGAACATTCTGAACCAAGTATAGACATATTCCAGCTAAAATCGGTAAGCTTTCCTCATAGAGTACAATTACATTAGTTTTGAAATGTATTAAAATATGAGCCCTCTCGGGCTTCCAAAAATTGCCGTAGTGGACGGTATTTCACGTCCCCATGGCGGGGTATTGGTTAAAGTTTTCAACTAGCAATAATCGCACCTCAGTAGAACTTCATTGGTTACGATATCGCCTCTGCGCAAAGATAACTAAACAAGGATTTTCAAAGTTGTTTCCATGCAGCAATCACTAAAACCAGTTGCGAATTGTAAGCATTCGATGTGCAAACAAAGTGGAATATACTTTTGGGCTGACTCTTACAGTTTTGAACAGTAGCGAGTGTAAGGGAATGCAGGTAAGAATAATCTAATTAAGGGATGAAATTGAGGAATATTTTTTGCAGCTGCATATTTATTGTTGCCATAGATCTACAATATAGGATATGGGTAGAGAGAATAGAAGACAATGCACAAAATAAGGGCCGTTTTCAAAACTCATTGAGACACATTATTCTAAATTAAACATAAATTTCAATGCAGTTTACTTCAAAATATTTTTTTTAATTTTGGAAAATCGGGCCCATATTTGGTTTTTTATAAATAGATAAGCTATGCCCTGTGAACGTATACTTCTTTCAAATTTGTATACTTTTATAATACTTTTATATAAATAAATTTAATTTATAAATATATTATTTTAAAAGTTTTTAAAAACATGAATATTTTAATTTTCAATAAATATTAAAAATAAGCAATAATTTGTATTTTTATAACATTTTTGTATAACCATTTTGGTAGAAATTGTTCAAAATTAAAAAATATAAGGAACTCAAATTTATTTATATTGTAAATATACATTATAAATAACAGTGCTCCGTGATCATCAATAATTTCGACTAAAATTGGACATTTTATATATTTCATGTTACCGTGGACTATTTTAAAAATAGTACTTTTAGCACATTGTTCTAATCTTTAATCCCTGGTTAAATAAAATTAATATTATTTTATGATTTTTGTACTGCCAATTTGTTAAAACTTATACAATTTCAAAAAATTTAAATCGCACACAAACTGCACATTAAGCTCTATATATTGAAATAATAAAAATAATTAATGGTCTTTAATCTATTAAATAAAATTGAAAGGAACTTATGTTAAATGATTTAATATTTAAGATTGCTGTTTATTAGACATAAGAGACCCATAAATAGTTCATACTCATACTTATGACGCCCATTAAATCCTAAGTTATTATATGCATAAAGAGCCCCCAATAACAATTACTTTTGGTTGTGTCATTAGCAATTTGAGCACCCTTTTTGGGCTATTTAACTATTCACATATTTTGCCCAAAAATCTTCGCATACAGATAACACTAAAACAACTGTCAGTCTATTATCTGAAATTATCTTCAAATTGCCGACAAAGTGTCGCACTTTTAGCAATTTAGCTTGCAAAGCAATTTACTTCAACAAAATAGTTTCCAACCCCCCAGTCGAGGCGTCAACCCCAACCCCTACTTCAATGCTCATCCAATGCTCATTAACTATTATCATTGTCAAATTTCGTTGCATATTTATGGAAGTTGAAAGCGTTGATTAAAATTCCCACTGCTTGAACAATCTAATGAAATTAATGAAAAATTCATGGAACGACAACATGGCCGCCAAAAAGTGTTTAGAATATTGGATAATGGACGAAAGAATGGAGGGCGGAAAAGGCAAAGCATGTGCCTCGGGTCGCCTACTCTAAAATGCTAAATAGCCACTTTTGCGGCAGACCGTAAGCAAAAATTTCTTTTTCTATTCTATTTATTTTTTGCTCGTGCTTTGTCATAAAAGATTGAACAACTTGTAGGCAAAGGCCAAGTGCTCAAGCTAACCCCACTGCGCTGAAAATCTTGCGCTCTCAAACTTAAAGTCAAGAGTGTCAAAGGCAGCAACCCAACGGCCCCGGTCTAGCTATAGAAGAAAACTTGGGCACAAAGACAGCGAATACCGGAAATCCGTTTCATGACAAATGCGTCACATTGTCAGGCCGGAGTGTTAAGGATGGCAGCGACAAGGGGAAGGACAAAGAGTACGACGAATAAGCCGGCAAACAGGCAATGAAATTCCTTCAATGAAGCAGCAGCACGTGACTCGCTGGCAGAGAGCACAAAAAAGAGAGCGCAGTGCCATCGACATTGACATTGACGGAGACAGACAGACAGAGAGAGAGAGAAAGAGCAACTACTGCGCATGCGTCTACAAACCCGGCAATCTCAACGTGCCGGCAGCTCAACTTCGGCGGAACTTTGGCATTTTAATGAGAAATCCATATTTATGTTGTTTGTTTTGCAAAAAAGTAAAAATAAAATAAACAACAACAAGCGAGCAAAATTTGTTGTTGTGCCAAAAAGGTTGCAAGGCAGCATATGCTTCAAAAAGTGAAATTACTTTACTCGTATTCAGTGGGACCAATGTGGAAAGAGAGAGCCAAAAGATTCTTACTGCTTTCGCCAGGACTCGTGTAGCGGTATTTTGTAATCATTTTTAATGGGCTGCGTCTGGAGGCGCCATATGGTGGTAATACCTATGGCAGTCCAGAAAATATACGCAAACACAGTACAAATAAAAGAATATTTTTGAAAATTGTTTACATTTTCATTACATTTGCGGAAAGAGGCAGAAATCAGCATTAGATACCAAAGAAATAAGCGCTTAGAAGATGTATCTTATGAAGCATATCAAACAACATTTTATATGTTAAATATAGTTTTTGGCAATCAGATATAAAATAATTTAAATATTAAAGATATTTAAGATACGGAAAGTAATGAATATAAATAGTAAATAACATAATATTATACTACATTATGCACATAATATTAATATTAAAAAATTAATTAAATAACCAAAAAATTCAAAAATTTATAAAAAATACTAGCGAAGAGATTTTTGAAAAATTGTTTTTGCAGTCACTATTGGAATTGTTTGAAGAATTTTTTTGCATTAAAAAATTTTTTTAAAAAAATCAAGGAAAAAAGTTTTAAAAAAGACGTTTTTTGAAATTCAAAATTTTCAATAGTTACATAATGGGTTAAGGAAAGTTATGTATCATTCGAACGGAACTGAAATGACCTTTCCATTGATGCCAATGTACATGAAGTAGGTTCAAATAACGAGTAGATTTAATTTTAAATGTTGTCAAAATAAATATGCCGTCTAGTGTATTGTTTGTTTTGCAAAACCAAAAGTAAACAAAAACAAAGTTTCCCAGATATTAAAAGTATGTACATCAAATAATTAATATGAATTAATATTAAATAATTTTAAGTTTTTTGTTTAATGTTTTAAATTCAGGAGCACTACAACAACATCAACAACATCACTCGCTGCTCCCGGAGCCATTGAATGCCCACCGCTGATTTAAATTAATAAAAAAAAAATGTTTACACATTTGCATAATGTATACAAATTTCAAAATTCCCAAAAAGACAATTGGAATTTATTTTTACACATTTTTACTGTGTATTAAGATTTCAAAATTCCCAAAATGACAATTGATTTTGTTAAATGAAGACAGAAATAAGACCAACGATTAATTATCTGCTCTTGCTGGCCTTTGAATAGAGTATTCAAAGTCATTTTCACAGTGATTCGCCGCCGTATTCGTATTTGCTTTTATTTCTCTTGTTTGCCAAAAAATAAATGGACTTTTAACTATGCCACGTCGGCGTCGTGTCACAATAGAGTCATAACGCCATCATTCCGACAAAAGCCATAAAAATAGCGGCTTAAATAGCAACAGCATGTCTAGCATTTTACCCAGGGTACTGCTCCCCTTAGCCCGGACTCCCAAAGACCAGAGAGCCCGGAGACATCATGACGTCGTGCTTGCCACACAAAAACCGTCCACTTCACACTTTTTGCTCTGGCACTTTTTTGCCAGCTTTAATAAACGGGCAACAAACTCGGCAAAAATTTTATGCTTTTATTGTGCAAATAAAAACACGCGGAAACTACTTAATCAAGTTCCATTCGTTGCCGAGACTCAGACCCACATACACAGATACATGCCTTGGCTTCGACTCCAACTCCGACTTTGACTTCGGCAAGCGGAAGCGACGTTTTGTATGCAACAGAAAGCAAAAACAAAGCCTGGCTAACAGCAACAGCAGCAGCAAACTTTACCGACGTGGTCTGCGCCTTTTTTTTGTGATTGTAAGTGCAAAAACAACAAATAAACACAACAGAAAAAAATTAACATGGGAATGCTGAAAGCTGAGACAACATACAAGTCAAACCCAACTAAGAAAGTTAAATAAAACGATTTGCAGATGCTCTGTAACTGTTAAAGTTGATAATAAAGTTAAGTTCGAAATGATAAGAAACTATTGATCTAGAGGTTGATAAATATCGGAACTATCTGAATGACAAAGATCTAATTTCAAAGAATATTCCAGAAATTTCTCTTATAAATTGTTGATTATTTCATTTTTGTTTATTTGATAAAAGACTACGCCATCAAACTATTGATAAATATTGGAATTATTTGGAAAACAATAAAAGAATAGTTCCAAAGCTTATCCCAAAAATATGTCTTTGTTGTTTATTTAATTATTGTTTATCTGAAAAGAGACTACGCCATCTAACGACTGATAAATATCGGAACTATCTTAATAGAAACAGAATAATTTTAAAGCTTATCCCAGAAATCTCTCTTGCTGAATTGTTGTTTACTTAAAAGGTCTGTCAAAACTCAAGAAACACATAAGAATACATAACATCTATTCTCACCCGTTTGCATATCTTTTGACACGTCTTATACACCCGATTAAGCAATTTTGTTGGCCGCACACTGCACTCTAACTGTGTGCCCAAAAAAAAAAAAAACAAATGTTTCTATCTTCAAGTTGAGTTCAAATTTATGACAGCAATTAGCGGGCCAAAGGGGCGTGTCTTGGGAAAAGTACAAGTAGGGCTAGAAAACTCTTCAATTAATTTGTTGAGCAGCTCAGACAACAAAACTCGCGCATCAATCAAGACCTAGTCAAAGAGAGACCGAAAAACCTTCGTATTTGGGTGTGAAAAATCGACAAATGGACAAGAGTTGGAGGTCAAATAGGAAAATGGGAAAATAAGAAAACAGGAAAAGGGAATGCGTTAAATGCTGCCCAGTTTCGGTCGCGTGCCGCAACGGCAGCTCGTAAATAAACGTCTTCTTTTTAATTACCGCACTCAAGTTGAATTTTAAATGCCATCAAATTTGTCTATTGGCCAAAATAAAAATGAAAACGTGGTGAGACCAGTGTAATTATGTAGGGAGCTCATTCACTTACCTGTATCGTTTCCGTTGCGGAGTATTTCCGATTATAGTCAACATGATGAAGGTTCGGCATACTGCTTCACTGGCTCACTGATAATGGCAACGGATAAGGGCCTTTTAACACGTGTCCTTGTCGTCCTTGTCGCTGCTGTGGGGGTTGCTCGAGATATATCACTTTATGATACATTTGTGTTAATTTTTGTCGTTCTCCACCCTCAGAATGTTTTAATTTGACTGCAAAGAGAGCAAAGTCGAAAAGGAAAATGTACAAAAAAGTGAATTCAAATTGTAGCTCAAGTTAGAAAAGTGTAAATGACTTTCTCCAGCCAACCCTTAGGGCTTGTTTACCCATGTCGATATTGTTAATACGCCACGTGTAGCCCAGCGAACTGTTTGTTTGCAAAAGAGTACGAGCGAAAGATAGAGAGAGATAGAGTATATAGCGCCGTTGGGTTTGCCGGATTTATTGCCAAGTTTACGCTACGTGCTTTGACTACATTTATAAGCTGAATACACACACAAAAAGCCTTATGAGAGCGCAAGAAAATCTGAAAGCTTTGAAGCTCAGTTGATTACAAGTTTTTAATGCAGGAGTCCAAATATCTGATCAGACTTAAAGTACACTTGAAAGATAGTATCGCTGATTTCTGGATAACAATTTTCCACAACGATATTCTCTCTTATTATTACATTGCTATCGAATGTCGAGTTAACTCAAGCAGCTTTTCAAAAGCTTAAATATTAATTTAATTTTAACAAATAAAACTAAAAATTAAAATTGTGAAATTAAATCAAATTTGTCAGATTAAATACAAATCTAATGATAACTATTTGCAAAAAAGCTAAATTATAAATTAAAATAATATACTCGTATATCCTCCCATCAAGGCACATTATTTCCCCACTTGCTAAATAAATATGTGCCTAACTAACTGTGACTAACTAATTAGACAAAAGTTTAATTTGTAAGTTTGCGACTTGCATATCAACAACTTGCACACAGAAAGTAAGTATAAGAATATAGAAGACAAAACCTCTAAAGCTCCGCTCTGGTCGCTTAAAGCGGAAAAGCAAATGCGCAATTGCCTGTTTGACAGGGCTAATTGACTTTTGTAGCTGTCATAAATGTTGACACACATTAAATGGATCCACAGGATGCGCAACAGCTGTCAAATGCGGGGCAATTTTGAACGCTTATTAAATTTTATGTGTAGACCATTTTACAAGCCAAATTTACGACTTACACCAACTATAAGGAATGATCGTAAAACTCATGTTAATTGGGCCACATGAAGTTGAACCCCATTAACTGCTTGGGTGGCATATTCAACCATAATTTTTACAGTATGTACTTAGTTAAATTTTATCGATTTTGTAGAGACAGAGACCTTGCAATAATCTAGCACTAGCAATATTGAAAAAATAAATATACAGTTTGTCAAGTAATTGTTTGCAAAGCCTTAAAAATGTAATATTTCGACTTTAAATAAGAAAATAATAGCTTATTATATATATTTGGAAAGGTCATTTAATTTTCGTTCAAATGATGCAAAAATTTCCTTAACCCATTAAGTACCCATTAAAATATTCGAATTTTAAAAAAGGTCTACTTTTTCAACTTTTTTCCTCGATTTTTTCCAAAAAATGTTGGGATGCAAAAAAATTCTGAAACAATTCTAAGAGTAACTGCAAAAAAAAATTTTCCCATTTTTCCTCATTTTCATGCAAAAAGTGCCTTTTTTTCAGTTTTCAAAAAATTCTAAAAAATACTAGCAAAAATATTGTTGAAAATTTTTTTTTGCAGTTACTCTTAGAATTGTTTCCAGAATTTTTTTGCATCCCAACATTTTTTGGAAAAAATCGAGGAAAAAAGTTGAAAAAGTAGACCTTTTTTAAAATTCGAATATTTTAATGGGTACTTAATGGGTTAAGGAAATTTTTGCATCATTTGAACGAAAATTAAATGACCTTTCCAAATATATATAATAAGCTATTATTTTCTTATTTAAAGTCGAAATATTACATTTTTAAGGCTTTGCAAACAATTACTTGACAAACTGTATATTGAATGTTGCCTTGATCAAGCACAGAGGAAAAACGCGTTTTTAACCGAAAGCAGAATTGACTCAAATCGATTTTTTTGTTATTATATTCTGTCAACACTGCCCACTACTTATTGGGAAGTTAATTTTATTCGATTTATTTATTATTGGTCCGGCAACAAAAATCGCCAGACACGACTAAAAATTGAATTTAGACTCATTAGAGTGCTCCTCTCCACGGAAATCTTTAGTAAAAGGCGAAAGATTTATTCGACAACTGAAGAGAAGCCAAAATGAAGATTCAACAAAAACCATAAAGAGTTTACCCTAGGGCAGACCTAAACTGATTGGGAATTATAAGTTCAATGCACATTAAAATGACACCCCATTGTAGGCGACCCTTAGAAAAACTACCCCTAAGTAGGCGCATCAAATATGCTCAATAAAATTACGTTTTTATTATAATTCACAAATGGTTATAGTCGTGGACGCATGGAGTGAGTGGCATTGTCACGTTTCAAGTTATCGCTTCTCGGCCTTTTGGCTAAGATCAAGTGTAGTATCTGTTCTTATCAGCTTAACATCTGATAGTTTCTCCATTGGAGGACAACAAATGTTAAACTGATTTTTGGAATCAGATGGAGTGCTAGGAGCTTGCTCCACCTCTGTCGCGGGTTGACCCGGCATTGCAGTACTGCCGGGATTTCAGCCCAACTATAAGATAAATCAAATTTGAGGTAAAAGAGCTGGACTCTTTAAAGCAACATAAGCAAGCAGAAATTATAAATTGCTAATGACACAACCAAAAGTAATTGTTATTGGGGGCTCTTTATGCATATAATAACTTAGGATTTAATGGGCGTCATTAATATGAGTATAAACTATGTATTTATGAGTCTCTTATGTCTAATTTATTTTATTTTTTAATTTTGAACGATTGCTATTAAAATAGTTATACAAAAATGTTATAAAAATCAAAATTACTCTGGTTTGCCACAGAAATCGCATTTGCTTGAATTTCACTTAAATTTCATACAAAAAAAAATGTATTACTTTTAAAATAATACATTGAAAAATGAAATTGAAACAGAAATTTATGTTTAATTCAGAACAATGTGTCTCTATGAGTTTTGGAAAAACTGCCCTTATTTTGTGCATTGTCTTCCTTTCTCCATAAGCATATCCTATAGATCAGCGGTGGGCACGCATGGACTCCGGGAGCTAGCGGCTGCTCCCAACATTATTTCTGCCTATTCGGCGCCGTGAGTAAGTGATCGACAAAGTAGTTAAACTCTAGTAGAATTGTTGTTGTTGTTGATTTTGTTGTAGTGCTCCCGAATTCAGATTTCGTACCCACCACTGCTATAGATCTATGACAACAATAAATACGCAGCTGCAAAAAATATTCCTCAACTTCATCCCTTCATTTGAATATTCTTACCTGCATTCCCTTACACTCGCCACTGTTAAAAACTGTAAAAGTCAGCCCAAAAGTATATAACAGTTTGTTTGCACATCGAATGCTTACAATTCGCAACTGGTTCTAGTGTTTGCTGCATGGAAACGATTTTCAAAAGCCTTGTTTAGTTATCTTTGCGCAGAGGCGATATCGTAACCAATGAAGTTCTACTGAGGTGCGATTATTGCTAGTTGAAAACTTTAACCAATACCCCGCCATGGGGACGTGAAATACCGTCCACTACGGCAATTTTTGGAAGCCCGAGAGGGCTCATATATTAATATATTTCAATTAGAGATGGGCGCGGACCTAATTTTTCTGGCCCGACCCGAGCCCGAAATTCCCGATGGAAAAAATAGCCAAGCCCGCCCGATACTTTTGTTATAAAGCCAGAAACCTGCAAAGCCCGAACGAAAAATAAAAAAAAAAAAATTCATTTAAAAATAAAATCTTTTCCAAATTGGAACTTAGCAAACAAAGTTATTTTTTCGCACAAAACATTTCCAGATGTGGAAAATACTGGCAGACTCAAATGAGTGCGTCGTACCAAAAATTGAACTAAATCGTTTAATATTTATTTCTTACATTTTTACTGTCACAACTTTTAATTAAAAAGAAACTGTTCGGAAAATGCGAGTGCAATTCACGTGTACGGAAGTTGCATTTTACCGAAAATATTGACGACGATTTGTCATCACTCGTTTATTTTTTTTTTGATAATGATTCGAGTTAAATCAATCGATGTTTGTTGAAAAATGTACCTTGTGTTGTTGAGATATTTTTAAAATCATTTGCTGAATCATTTAAGATCATTTACGGGGGGTATTGTTTTATTTTTTGCATATATTTACTGCAGTTGTTAACGCAATCATTAACTAATTAAAAAAATGCAACAGATATACAGTCGAACTTCCCTAACTCGAATCACCATTATCCACGAAAAAAGTTCGAGTTAGAGAGACTTCGAGTTAGGGAAGTAGAATTGTATGAAATTTGCCTAGTAATGCCACTCGATTTTGTTCGAGTTAGAGAGACTTCGAGTTAGGGAAGTTCGAGTTAGGGAAGTTCGACTGTACTTAATTAGATTTTGTTTTGCTTTCTGCCTATTTTTATCAATTGTATGAAATATTTCCGACGAGGAACAAAAACGAACTAAAAACGTTCAAATATAATGTTTAAATAAACCCAAGAACTGACGTGAAAATGTTGTATAAAAATCATCGAGTCGATGTCAAGCTATTCGGATTAATTGAGAATAAGATTCCTACATTGGCAATAACGAAAGATCTTATGCTCCTCCGCTTTAACACACTTATTGATATAATACAATATTCTTTTCTTCTTATTATTATTATTATAATGCATTTCATAATGGCCCGGCGACTCTCGTTGCCAGGCACAGGACTAAAAAATTAAATTTAGACTCATTAGAGTGCTCCTCTCCACGGAAATCTTTAGTAAAAGGCGAAAGATTTATTCGACAACTGAAGAGAAACCAGAGTGAAGAATCAACAAAAACCATAAAGAGTTTACCCGAGGGCAGACCTAAACTGGTTGGGAATTATAAAATCTAGGCACATTAAAATGACACCCCATTGTAGGCAACCCTTAGGAAAACTACCCCTAAGTAGGCGCATTAAATATGCTCAATGAAATGACATGTTTTTATTATAATTCTCAAGTGGTTATAGTCATGGACGCATAGAGTAATAGACATGACAACGTTCAAGTTATCGCTTCTCGGCCTTTTGGCTAAGATCAAGTGTAGTATCTGTTCTTATCAGCTTAACATCTGATAGTTTCTCCATTGGAGGACAACAAATGTTAAACTGATTTTTGGAATCAGATGGAGTGCTAGGAGCTTGCTCCACCTCTGTCACGGGTTGACCCGGCATTGCAGTACTGCCGGGATTTCAGCCCAACTAAAAAATAAATTTGTATAAGGAAGTATAAGTTAGATATTAATCCGAGAATGTGTTACTAGAAATTCAAGTTGCAAATTCAGCATTAGTGCAAAAAAACGAAAGATACGGCTATAATTTTCCCTTTCTCTCATAACATTTTCAATCCAGTATTGAATTTTATGGGGAAACATTTTATTTTATATACTTTTACTACTCAAACTGTCCTACTATCTGGTATATTATTTTTACACATTTTCAATAGATACAGTATATATAGAGACATTTTGGAACCGTTAAAATGTGCCAACTTTAATAAATTTCAGATGAGTTGTATCCCCAAGCATATAATTAATTAAATACAACAACATCAACAGTAACAATAATAACAAGAAGAAGTTGATGTAGAAGAAGATAATGGGAAGGAGATTGAAGTACTACTAAAAACAACAGCTACACATTTTGTGCCCTACGGGGCAGCAGCCAAGTTGGCTTATACGATGGGAGGTCCTTATACTCTCCATATGTTGCATGACCAAAATTTATTAGCTGCTTATGTATGTACATACGTGTGTATATGTGATGGAAAGGGTTGGAGGGAAAAGTCTGTGTTTGTACGTGGTAAGCACATGTTAATCTTAAATCACAATGGTGCCATAAGCAAGCCCATTAAATCGACTGGACCTTTCGCTGGATATAAATTAAATGGTTTAATAATTGAGTTAGTGCAACTTCGGGCCAATACGTGCCGACCCGAGGCGCTTAAAGTTGTTGTACGGTTTATGCAAATTGTGTGTGGTATCAATCGAAATGCAACTGATTTAAGAGTCCTGCCACGCACTGACGCAGCACGCAGCAGACAGAAGTCTCACGCTCCAGTGAAGGGTCAGCACTTGGCAATTGCAAGTAAACTTCCGTCAAGTGGAATGCGGTAAGCGGCAAGTGGCAAATAGCAAGTGCCAGATGGCAGTTGGCTAAAAAAGGCAACTGCATACATAGCTAGCAAGTAAGCAGTCATAAATTATGCAGCGACATAGTCAAAGGACAACAACGACGCCAACAAAAGCAGCAAGGACATGCACATGCAAATTGCCAAGCCATTGCCCTGCTTGCCCCCCCCTGCCACTTCCACTCTCTCTCCCTGTATTCTGTATTAACTCCATAGAATACTCCAAATGGTTCAGCAGTTAATAAGCACAAGTGCGGGGGCGACCGGAGGCACTGCAATGCAGTGCAGCAGTTGCAAATTATGACAAACTGTACTACAAAGTAGTTTCTTACCCCAGAATTCCATGTTGCTTGACGTCTCGCTCTAACTCTACTTGCGCATCACTGCACAATGTTTCAGGAAAAATTTTGTGCTTAGACAGCTCAGCCATTATGATAAAATTGGTACATGACTTTAAAGTGATATCGCACAAAGTCTTATCAAATATACATACACTGGAAAAAAGACCACTTTCTAAAATCAATAACATTCATTTTAAATACGTTGTTCCTGAAAAAAGAATTTTTTAAGACCAAATTAATCATAAGAATATCGTAAGTTTTTAATATTAGGATAAAAATATTAAATATTAGATATTTTTCTCTTAACAACAACACACTTTTTGAGACTTAGAATTCACAACTGGGTCTGGCTTGGATCGCTAGTCAAGTCAGCACAACGGTACTAATGAAATCTCTTGAAACAAGTGTTTTGTGTGTTGTTGTTTGTTGTTTAGTGTCATATCGACATTACTAGACCTTAAGTTAACTACAACTTACTTCATTGTTCTTAAAAAGTTAAGAAGCTTAATCTTTATTTGTGATTTTTTTCTTGAGTATTCAAAACTTTTTGGTCAGTAAATAAGAACATATAATCTTAAAAAAAAAATAATTTTTATTCTTATACTTAGATTTGTGGTTTAAAAAATTCGTTCGCAGTTTGAATTCGGTTACGCAAAAATCTTTTTATCGGTTTCCGAAATGTTTTCGGTTTCTTGTGTTTTTATTTCGAAATGTAGGAAAGATTTCTGTTAACAAAAAGTGTGTTATAAAATGTTAAAAATATGTTAAGTTGGAAACAAAAATTCTTTAATTACAGGTTGCCTTTTCCAGTATATATTACCGGTTAACGGTTTCGGCTCCGGTTACATTTTAATCTCCGTTTCAACTATTAAAGATTCTATTAAAATTCAATTAATTCAATTTCTAATAAACATCATAACGTTTATGTACTTGTAATTCTCTCTAATCTTTCGATGTGCGGCATTTGCGGCGCGACAGATAATCCGATTATTTTTGATGAAATATAATAAAGCTATTAATCGGATTATTGTTATGCAAACACTTTTGTTAAATTAAGAATATAATTCTCTGAATAGTAAAGATTACTTGAAAAACAATCTACAATATATAAAAACAAGTTATGAACTTAATCTTCTGATTTAAATGAGATACAAAGTTGCATTATTTGATAGCCGTAATAGGAATTGCGGTATTTGAAACTTACTTATTTGAGTCATTGTAATCTAAATGCTTCTATTCTGCAGTTTGTCGTAATGCCAACTGGAAGACAGTAAGTTTTTATCCAAGCTTACATCGTACAGCAACTTGGCACAAACTTTATGAGAAACTATGCGACAGACTTAAGGCAAAAAACTTGTGCACCAAGTTGAAGCTAAGTATAAGTTGAAGCCCAACAGGTTAAGTACAACCGAATTCCGACTCTCACAGACAGCTGCCAGCTAATTGCATCAGCAACAACAACTGTATAAAAACAAAAGCAACAACTGCTTATAGTTATGACAATTTACAGCGCCCTTTCTCCATTCTCAAAGTTGTCGTCCCTTGACAATGTTCAGGGACATTAACTTGGCTCATTGTTGTTGGGCAACAACTGATGAGGATATTTTTGTGCGAGAAAACCTTAATGAAGTTTACAGTTACTGTGCAGCAATTTAATTAGATTAAATTAAGTTCTGAGCTCGAAAGCTACAACAACAATAATAACAGAAAATTGTTAACTTTTGACAAAGTTCAAACCATTTGTCAGCCGCAGTCAACGCCACAGCCGCCAAAAACTTTGCGAAAATGCCAACAAATCTAAAAATATATATATGAAAAAGAGACAGTGAAAAAACACAGAAATCAATAAATAAGACAGGGGCACTCTTGACTAAGCCCAATGCGAAAGCGTAAAACCCACAACAACAACAACAACAGAAACCGAAATATCAACAAAAACAGAGAGAAAAAATGCGAAAGACGACCGTAACAACAATAAAAATTTATTGTTATCCTCAAAAACAAGTGAAACAATCAGCAATAAACACAAAAAATGCGAATTTCATAAGTATTGCTGATTATTTGATGCTCTATCTACAGTCGAAGTTCCCTAACTCGAATCACCATTATTCACGAAAACAGTTCGAGTTAGGGAGACTTCGAGTTAGGGAAGTAGAATTGTATGAAATTTGCCTAGTATTGCCACTCCATTTTGTTCGAGTTAGAGAAACTTCGAGTTAGGGAAGTTCGACTGTATACATAAATGAAATTTAAGAAAAATACATGTACAAAAATTGTGAAGGACTCACAAATATTTATAGTGGAACTGAAAAATTATTTTAACATAATCAATATACACGTTTAAAATTTGTAAAAGACATCTAGCACAAATGTATGCATGTAAATGTGGTCCAAAAACAAAAAATAAAATAAAATTCAATAAAATCCATTAAATGGAAATAAAATAAAACAGCATTCTCAATTTAATTAAAAAAGCTGCTATAGATATTTTGAAGAAATCAGGATATAAAACAGAAACTGTTAACGGAATTTATCCGAAATCGAAACAAATCCTTTTTTAAAAACTGAAATACTAAGGTACATACAATATGTTATATCTAAAAAATTATTTGTTCTTCACATTTCGAAAATTTTTTAAAACTACGTTTTTTTCTAAACATATTTATTGAAAGAAATCCTTGAATGTTTCGGTAAGTAAAGTGTATATGTTTTTTTATCCAGTCAACTTTTTATACATATGTTATTAAATTTAACGGATTATCATGATACGATACCAATAATGAAATACAACCGTTTCTTAATAAAAATTGAAATAAAATTTAAATTTTGATCAATTTTTATCAGAGCTTTCTTCGGCAACGGAATCTTCAAATACCATCACAAAATCAAATTACCCTTCATGTTAAAGAGTGCAAAAAGCTCAAAAAAGAAATAAAATCAGCAAAATATCAGCGGAGTGTGTGAGCCAAGTAATTTAGCGTAGCATACTTTTAGGCCGCGAAGTGCGTGCAAATACTTCTTGAGCAGCGTGTTTTCTACAAGTCTGCCGAGGACTTAACGCGGCTGTTTTTTGGGTGTATTAAGCTGCGGCACAGAAATTGCCAGCTAGGCAGTTTAAACCTGGATAATACAAACTTTGCCAGCTGCGATTTTCAATTCAAAAGAAAAACAAAAACAAACAAGGCAAAATACACGGGGCCATAACGGTACAAACAAACAAAAAAGGACAGCACCCTAAACAAGTATTCGGCTTGAACTGAAAGGAAAACACTTGAAATTTGAAGTGGATGCGGAACACGAGTTGGCCATGTTACCCACTTGTTTACGCTTGTAGTTTTTCAATTGAATTTTTGGCTCCATCGAACATTTGCCAACGTGTATGAAAGAGATTGAATATTTTCGTAGCCAAAGAGAGAGAGAGAGAGAGAGGCGGAAAAAGCAGCAATTTGGCAAAGCAACAAATTATGCGCACTGTGCAGACACTGCAACAAATCTAATAAAAAATTAACAAACCCAAAAACTGAATCCAGACTCATATATGGCCACTTGCATTGCTGGCTACATGGCTACCTGTTCGAACAGACGACACAGGACACCCTCTGTCCGTGAATTGCTATGCACAGAGAACCAAAATCGAAAAGCGCGCAAAATGCAGGCCAAATGGGGTTACAAAATAGCAACGTCAATTCCCAGTGGATATTCAAAAGGAGCACACAGTGGCAAAATAAATATCAATATTGCTAAAATTTACTTTTGGTCTTAAATTTTTTTGAGATGTCGCAAATGCATATAAAGGATAAAAAATTATGAGCCAAATTTAAGACGAATGTCGGAATAGTACGGTTTTATATATGAGACAAAGATAGTTTTTAAATAATTTTAATTTTTAACCAAAATTACACATCCAAAAATCAATTATTAAAACTTTTTAAGTACTTTCTTTTTATGAAAAAATATGTTATTGATTGAATTGACTGAATTAGTAAGCCATATTCGCTATTTAAAGCAAACAAAACTCACTATTTAGTTTTCATGTAAAATACAAGCATTGACACCACTGTGCAGTGGCTATGAATTCAAATGGTGGGGAGGCTAACGGGTCGCTTCAAATGACAGCGACTGAAATTGAAGTTGGCAAACGTTTTTCGAGGGTTGGTTTTAAAATGCAAACACCCAAACCAGGGTTCAATATGCGTCAGGGACAGCAAAGAGCACAGGACAGAAGGCATAGAGCGGAGGTCGTTTCAGTTGGCAGGCTGGAAGGTTGGGGGGGCTCCTGGCCTTGCATAGCTTTACATAACGCAGGCAGGACAGCACGTGTTCTGTTATGCCGTTGTCCTCTGAAACCAATTGGGACACCGCCTGTCAATGTCTAGGCTCAGTTCTACTTATGTTTATCATTTCCCATTCAACTGAACGACCGATAACCAAACAAAGCGCATTTATCTCAACGCAGCTAAATCAAGCCCAAAATCGAGTTCTTTTTGTCGCGTGTCAAGAAATCAAACGAGCGAGTTTTTTGATTTGCCACAAGAGTCTGGTGGCAACACGAAAATTAAGAGTCAACGGAAACCCGCTAAACAATAGCGGAAATAATTTTATTATACTTGGCGTATTTGCATGAACAAACAGCCATAAAGACGTCTGTGAAACGAAGCAACCCATTTTACTTCGTGGCCTCAATAACAAGACATTTCTAGTGCTAATGAGAAGGCGGCACTAAATGACTTCTTTTATTTTTAAAACGAAGCGGAAAAAGGTGAAACAAGACTTTGAATAGATTGTAGTTATAGAAAGTGTACATAAATTTGAGGTAGAAGTGCAAAAAATAGTTTTAGGCTCTTAATTGTTTTTAAAGCCTCTTAGATTTTTTGAGCCTTAGTAATCAAAGAATCGAACTTAACTTCAACTAGTGGACGGTGCTACAGTCGAGCATACTCGGAGACCCCGTTCTTACTATGGAAAAGGAAACACTGCATGTTCATGCTAAGACTTGATGTTCGACTGATCGTTCCTATGGCATCTATATGATATAGTGGTCCGATTTTAACCAAATTTAATCAGGATGTATGGGACCATCTCATATGCATATTCTGTCAGTTTGGTTTAGATATCTCAAACAACAAAAGAGTTTTTCTTACTGAGACTTGATTTTGGACTGATCGTTCCTATTGCAGATATATGATATAGTGGTACGATACAAAATCTAAAACAAACTTGATCTACGTGCAATATAGACAAACCTACATACCAAGTTTGGAGTCTCTAGCTCTTATAGTCTCTGTGATCTAGGCGCTATTACAGATGGACAAACAAACAGACGGACATGGCTATATCGACTCGGCTGTAGATGTTGATTAAGAATATACATATATACTTTATGGGGTCTGCCACGCCTCCTTCTGCTCGTTACGCACATTTTTTTTGTGACAAAGTTAATAGACCCCTGTACTTTTTTTAAGTACGTGGTCTAAAAATCGAGAAAAAATAGAATTATTGAACCGTTTCTTTTCTTTCAACCAGGGACAGTAATCATTATGAGTTATACTATAAAAATTACGTAGTAATGATTATTTAAAGATTTTTAAGGATTTTCTTCAATGATAATAATTAATATTGAGCGAAAAAATAAAACTTACTTAAAAAAAAGTTTAGGTTTAATGGGTCCCCTGGGTATCTTTTGAAGGGATATGCAAAAATACTGGGTGAAAATCCTACACAAAAGCCATGAATTTAAAGTGAGTTTTCTTTTGAGCAAAAAAAAATAAGAATCATAAATAATGGTTATTTGTGAGTTCTATTTTTTCGCTCAAATTTAATCATTATCATTTTTTTTTTTATTTGTATTCTAGTTATTGATTTTTTGGTGTGAAAAAAAATCAATATTCATTATTTGCGATACCTGCTTTAAACACTTTGCAATAATAATTCAATTTTAAAATTTTAAAATTTTGTAAATCAACTTTCGACTAGTATCTTAGCTTTCTCCTGCATAAAAATCAAAGAAATCTTAAAGTGCTATATATGAATGATATCTAGACATCTGCTTAGCTCTCAATTTGGCTCATATTTTATTTAAGCACAAGTGTAAAATGAACGAAGGGAAAGAAAACGGAGACAAAAAGCTGTGCTCGGTTGAGCTTGAGCAGAGTTCAGCTAAGCGTTTTGTAGCAATGGATTTATGCGTCTTTTGATAACTAATTCCCTTTGGGCAGCTGTCAACAGGCAGATAAACTGCCAAGGCAACTCCCAAAGCAGCCAACGAATGTTAAAGAGCAAAAGAATTTTTACGATGTAAAACTTAAAGTTCGCTACGAATTTGAAATAGCATTTCCAGAGTTGTGGAAATAGCAAACATATATTAAATGTTTCGCATTTCAAAGTAATCGTTATTGAGTAACTGTGAATGACTGGCAAAGTGTCAGATTGTCAGACTGGTTGACTGTCTAACTGCCACTCATATTAATTTGCTGTTAAATGGCAACCCTGATGGAATTTTGCTTTTTGGGGGTTGCGGCTGCTTAACGCATGTCCAAATGTGCCGAAAAAATGGCCAAAAACAATTTGAGGCAATCAGCTGCCGCGTACGTGACATGAGCTCGATGCTTTCTTTTCTCCCCGTGGCCAACAACTATTGATAACAGTGCGAAAGAAAAGTTGGCAAATGTAGTGCAAAATGCAAACAGCTGCGGCCCAGGCGCTTTCATAAGGAGGGAACAAGAGACCAGACCGTTGCAAATGTCAATGAACTCGCCCCAAATGCTGCTAACGAGCACGTGAGCCAAGTGTACCGGAAAATGAGCTAATTTGCTGTTAGTTTCTTGAGTCTTTGAGCTGTTGGACAGTGTGGGCCACGTGTCCGTGCATCCAGCAAAAAGTCAAGAAATTCAATTTGAAACATAAATCATGCCAACCATCAGATGAGCACGCAATCAGCTGTTTGTCACAGTGCAGGTTAGAAACATTACGGAATGGAACAGCATCAAATGGAATAAAATGGAATGAGGTGGACTGTGGGATCATGTCAATCAAGCCACAAGAACAACATGAGTCCCTAGGGTTACGAGCGACAGACATGAGAATTTGTTTTGGGGTGATGTACTGCTACTTATCGGTTGTAACAGTCCAAGAGATACCCTACAATATGGAAAACAATGTACTTAACATATTAATAAAACTAAAGCCTATGGTGACTAATATCTCAATAGTATTTGGGTACTTTAAATGTGTTTTCTGTACCATGATATAAGAAATAGTTTTTATACTTGTTACTTAAAGAATAGCTAGAAGGGTAAATTGTATTCGTTGTAACAGAGAAAAAAAAGCATCTCCGACCCTATAAAGTATATATGTTCTTGATCAGCATCAACAACCTTGTCAAATACAGCCATGTCCGTCCGTGTGACCACCTATAAGATATTGGAATTTTTTTGTTAATTACCTCTTCCCTATTATCCTACTAAATCGTAACAAGATCAGACAAATAGAAAGGTGGTAATGGTCGATTTAAGTTTTTAAGCAATATAACTGCCTAAAAGTATGCAATTCTCCCTCAACTTGTAAGCAGTTTCACGTCTTTTTCCTGCCCTTCTGTGCAGGGTATAAAAATTGAAGCTAGCGATTTATCGATGGCTTCGATGTAGGCGATAATTCATTTAACAATGTGTGGCATGCGTTTAAGCCTTGGGGCCATTGTTGCCCTTGGATGCTTGGCCATTGAGATGTAAACGGTTGCAAAAAATACATTGGCGTTGTTGTTGCTGCTACACAGTTGGCGCTGGCAACTTTGTTGGCCCGGGGGCTAGAACAAAGGATCGAAATGTTTTTATCTGCCACAGCATCACTCCTTTATTTGCCAAGTGCAAATTGCAAAATGATATTAGAGCGACGGTGACGGTAACTGAGGGGGTGGATTACTGCAGTGCATCATCATCAATTTTGGGGGTTGGCGCATTGTGTCTAACCGAGCAGAGTGAAAGTGGAAAGTGCGTCCGGAGGCAGGACCAGCACAACCAGCAGGATTCTGCCCTAATGAGCACCAGCAAATTTAATGCGATTCGTGCGAAGGGTGCAACGCCTCCTCCAACATTGGAGTACATATACACACATTCGCATCTATATATAGTACAGTGCTTTATTTGCTTTTGTAATTGACGTATTGGTGCAGCATATAAATCCAACACTCCCTGACAACTGTCCTCCCGCCTGTCCGCCTGTCCGCCTGTCCAGCTGCCCAGTCATCGACTTTAATAAATAATTGAGCACACACCTAACAGTTGTACGTGAAAAACACAACGAAATTCTTTCATTTGCTCAATTGACATGTGCATCGAACAGCTGCAGGATCAGGGATGTCCCCTGGGAAGGGAATACATTGTGATTATTATGTGATATAATTAGTTGAAATTGATTAAGGAAATTCTGCCAGTTTATGTTTTGTTATCTTTCTTTGTTTGTTACATTTCTATTTAGATGTTGCTCCTTATATAAAAGTAATTAGATTTTCTTTATATTTAATACATTTTAAAGAAAAAGTTATTTTAAACAAGACTATCAGGCAAACTCTACAAATTCAAAAATTTGTTAAGAGATTTTATTACTTAAATTATAAAATTATATTTTTTAATTAATTTAACTTCAAATTGAATAAAAATTAACTTATAAATGTACCAATTTCTAAGTTTTTTAACGTATATACTTATATTGTAGTTTCAGAAATTTTTTTTTACGAAAAAGGAGACATTTATTTATTATTATTTATTATTATTTGTATTTATTAATTTAAAAAACAAAGCAGTTTTTAAGTGGAGTAAAAAACCATCCAATCACCTTTCTAGTATCTAATTTACGATTTTTGTTGTCTGTCATTATTCAGCTTATGATGATAATAATGATGATGATGAATTTGTTATTGAAGTGACCATAACAAGCTGACCGTCACAACTTGTCTCAACAAAATGCATTACAATGATTTATGAACATGACCCCGGCCACAACAACAACCCCTAGACAAATTAACAAGGATATATTATAATGCCACTGCTCCTGGCATGTCAAATTTCTTGGTAAAGTAGCCAAACGCCCCCAAAAAACAAAGGCTGTCAAAGCCACAAAGAGACACTCGACCCCAGCGGACGCCTGAGGTGTTTTCTGTCAAGTTTAAACAAAAATTAAAGCATCTCCTGCCCCCATTGCACACTCCAATACACACACACACACACACACACACCCACCCATAGACACGCGCAGACACAGCCTCCCTTGAAGCCAAGTACAAAGTTTGAGCTAATCAAAAACGTTACAAAGCGGAAAAAAAATATATGAAAATTTGGTTTTTCTTGCCGAAACATAGGTACACTAACCGAAATATTTGTTGATTTTCTATTTTGTTACGCTTGGAGTTTACTGTAAGAAATTTGGAAAGTAAATCGAAATAATCGAAAAGTTATAAATGGCAGTTTTCTGACTTTAAAACATTTTACTGTATACTTTTGAGCGCATAAAAATTTGCACTCTGCTTAGATGTACAGTCGAACTTCCCTAACTCGAATGACCATTATCCAAGAAAAAAGTTCGAGCTAGGGAGACTTCGAGTTAGGGAAGTCTTTTTGTTCGGTATAGTATACGCTATTGCCACTCAATTTAGTTCGAGTTAGAAAGAATTCGAGTTAGAGAAGTTCGAGTTAGGGAAGTTCGACTGTATTTTCAATTATTCTCGGAAATCTGTTTAAAAAAAAGATATTTAAAAAAATAATAGTAAATATTTATCGGAACGCTTTATAATAATTTTTAAGAAATTGATTCGATATAATTTATTATTATTTTATATACTTTTTATTATTCGATGAGTTCTGTATATTTTCGTTATACATATATGTATAACAAAGTCTGATTAAATTGTTCACTATTTTTTTCATAGAAAATATATAAAGATTACAATTTTGTCATTTGAAATGTAGATTTTCTAAAATATAGTTTTTTACTGCTGTTCATCACATGAATACATGTATTTTTAGAAATTAGCTCTTTACAAAGTTAGTAAAATTAAATCATCATTGCGAGAAACCATTATACAAACTGACTGACAAAGCTATGATATACTCGTTAAGGACTCTAAAGAGCAAAAAGTCCAACTTGTGCAAGTGGAAAGCGCAAAAGTTTCTCAAGGAGCTTGCCACCACCAAACCAAAAAAAAAAAAAAACTTAAGGACGACTTGTAACAGCCGGTGCGTGTGGCATATCCTCGTAGTTTTCGCCGTTATTGCTGTTGCTGTCGCGACAACATTGTTCTTATGATTAGCATTTTATCAGCAGATCTTTTGCTCATCATTTTGTGTTAAGACAACAGTATGAAGCAGAATATTTATGTTAATCTTTCGGGTTTAACGCTTACCCAATCTCGCCAGCAACAGCTGACATTGTTCGAATATCCCCCACCCTACATGCCTACCCCTACCCCACCCTTAGCACGCGACAGACAACTGGTAGCAATGTGAGGCTGTAATCAAACATAAAGTAGCGCAACGGTGCACAGTGGGTAAAACTCTAGTACTTTTGCTTTCAATTCAAATTTTTGATTTTTTTTCGTCTATTCTTTAAAGCAGCGGTGGGCACGCAGTGGCTCCGGGAGCAGCGGCTGCTCCCAACTTAGGTAGACTCTAATAGGTTTGTTGCTGTTGTAGTGCTCCGGAATTCAGATTTCGTGCCCACCGCTGCTTTAACGAAATCTTCAAGCATCTTATCGATAACTTTTAAAAAAGTTATAATCTAGGGTGCCACAGAAATCGCTTTCTCTTGAATTTCACTTAAATTGCATACAAATTTCAGTGAAATTTCATACAAATTTCAGTGAAATTTCATACAAATTTCAGTGAAATTCAAGCGAAAGCGATTTCTGTGGCACCCCCGATTGCTTTTATTTGATAAAAAAAATTTCTTTTTACTTGTTTGATAAAAATCACAAATAAATTTGTTTTAATAATTTATATTTTAAAAATAATATTTATTACGGTCCCTGAAAATTATTATTCAGAAATCGCTTTCGCTTGAAATTCACTTAAATTTCATACTTTCACTTAAATTTCATACAAATTTGAGTGAAATTCAAGCAAAATCGATTTTTGTGGCACCCCTGATATATTTATTTCCATGACGTTAATTCAAAAAAATATATTTTGTTTGTTAAATATTTTGATTTTATAATTTTAAAATAATAAATAAATTTAAAGAAGCGAACTTACAGAATAAAATCTTTGATTTACATAAAATACGTAGGAGAAATCAAAAGTAGCTATTCTATCAGATTTTCCCATAGTGAATTGGTAGCAAAGTCATGTGAGGCTGTAATCAAACAAAAAGTCTCGCAACGGCGGGGGGTGCTTTTTATGTGGCAAGCCCATTAATTTATTGCCACGCCGGAAGAGAGACACCTCACAACAAAAGGCGACATTATTATTTCATTATTATGCCAAACGCATCCAGTGTATCCAACACAGCCAAAATTCCTTTTACCACCCAATACACACACACACATACACATGAACGTGCGTCTCATATTACAGGAGATAGAGGGTGGGGGGGGTGGCATGATTCATGCGATGGCAAATTTTTTGACGCCCCTCGCGCCCCCATCGCTCATAAATAAAAGAGCGGCGAAACATATGTTTGGTTAGCTTGGATCCTGAGATGCTGGAAGCCTCCTGTTCATATTATATTCTTATATTCACTCGTAAATATTTTTATAGGCTGTTGGCCAAGATTACTTTATGCCGCGCCGAATTCAATTTACTTTTAGTGTGGGCATATTTTTTGTTGTTGTTCAGGACTCACCTGTCACGTGGGTTGCAGCTAATCCAGGTGTGTGTAAACCATTTAGCGGCAATTAAAACATAATTGCGGCATGTGTTGATAGCAATCAAACGGTAAATCATTTGAGCGCAAATTGCAGCACATAAACACACACACAAGTACAACACACACACACTAATACAACGACAAATTGCGCGCGCGAATGAAAGACAATGAAACAACGGCAATCAGACGCCGACACACAAACACACACACACAGACAGACACCCAGCCGGCAGCACAGGATGATGCTGCAGAATCTGACTTTAAATTTTTAAGCGCACTTTAATATATTGCACTTGTGCGGATTAAAAGAACAAAGCAATTGCTCAATGGGTGTGAGCAGGACACAATGACTGTCGAGCGAGCTCAGTAATTGTAGCTTTTAGGCACATTCGACACGATTTAATTTGTTTGCCGTTGCGCTGTCGGCGCACGTAATTCCGTTAAACGGCTAACGGTACATTTTGCACAAATAATCCACACGTACGTGCGCCCGTAAGCATACACAACCTAACACCGTCGCGCACAAAAGCAGACTAACCGACTGTTAACATTGCCAGCGAACGTAGCATAATTTTCGGTAGCATCGCTAAATCGTTCTCAGAGAGCGCCACTGTTAGTTAACAGTCAAGTTAGTGATTTAACAGTGATGTTCTCAATTTCCCTGTCGTCATAATTTTTTGTGCAAATAAAATCTCTTAAAATTTAGCAATTTAAGAGATTTAAAAGGTCAAATTAAAATAAAACAAAATTAGGTTTAAATAAAAATTAAGCATTGACTGCATTATGATTGGCAACAGATTTTAAAATGTGCCTATATGGGCATTTCCACAGAAAGGTCCACCGCGGCCAAAAACGTAAAATTGATCAAAAATTCACATCTTTTGAAATTTTCTTCCAGAAATGTTTTTAAGTTAGTTATTTAAGCAATATACACTGGAAAAAATTCAATAGGATGAACATATAGATTCTACATTGGAATAAATTCACTTTTTCATATTATGTCAATTTTCTTAAAAATTGACTTCCAAAATGGACCGTTTGTATTTTAGCGATTACACTTAGTAGGACAGTAAAATTGTAACATAAACCATTTTAATTCAAAGAAATATATTGAAAATTTAATTTTAATAAGTTTTTCGGACTGTTTTGGACATATAATTTTTGAATAGAGAGACAGAAAGAACATTAAAATAGTGATGGTAAAAAATGTCCCGTGCGCGATGTCCCTTGCGAATTTACGTCAAATTTAATTTAAAAAAAGTGCAAGTTATCTTTGAAAAAAATCAGAACCATTTTTAAGAGGCATCAATGCACAAGAGTTTAAAATTAGTTGCTTTAAAATATTGCCTCTGGATTCACTGAAATTAATGTTTGATTTGATTGACCTCACAAGCCACTTCCATTTCGTGTCCCGTGCGAATCACTTAAACTTTTCTATTATCTTCAAAATGAAAAATTACCCAAAATCAATCTTTGCACCAATGAAAGAGCTAATCAAATGCTATTTGTTAAGCCCTTCATCAGAAAAAAAAACCGTTTTCTTTTTACCGTTTTTTTACTTTGAATGTGTACGAATGTCCCGTGCGCGAGTTTGGAAATGCCCATATTTTAGTTCCACTGTCACTATGAAAAAGGTCCTTTTTCAGTAACAACTTTAATTGCTTTACATATTTAAGGCGCTCATAATTTAAATTTATAGCACGTCCTATAAAATACTAACTTCCTGTTGTAGTAGTTTATTTTAGTATGTAGTATGTGATTTTTTACCAGCTATGGTCACACGATTCGTTTCCATGCATTAGCTATTAACTATTGCTAAAGATAAGAATTTATATTTTAAATGATTTGCTGGAATCAACATTTTGGCGCTTTAAACACGGCTGCCACTTAAAAAAATCAGATTAAGCCAAAAACAGACAAAAATGAGCCAAATTGACTAAAAAAGAGCCAAAACTTTTTTTGCAGTTCATTTGATTTTTGCATTTAGTTAAAAAAACATAATTCGTTCACAAACACTTAAAGCAATAACACATATTCACATTTTCATCTTAATTTAGTGATTATGTTTTTAAATAAAAATACATATTTATTTTTCAACCTAAAACTATACAAAATAACTGATTCTGAACTGATGACAAAAAGAGCGAAATGGAAAAATAAAGTGCCATTGCGCCATTGCTTTCAAATCAGTTTGAAAACCCTCCCGCATAAATACTAACAAAGCGATCACCCTATGTCAGTATTTTTCTCAAATGTATTTAGTATGTCGCAGCTAACCAGCGATGGTCACACTGTTTTTAGCACATGCATTCATCCCTAGTTTTTGTACGAAGCGAAGTGTCGCATTTTGTTAATAAATTCCGTCAGATAAGCGCTAATAAAACAAATAATTAAATCATAAACATGCCTGCCGTGGTGCGCATTAAGCGCCGCATTGACGAAGAGCCGCACACGGCCTTTGTATTGAACGGCAAACGCCGACGATTGCAAAACGATGAAAATGCGCCAGCAGCAGCAGCAACAACAACAGACAACAAAGAAGAAGAATTGAGTCAAGTGCTTTTAAAGTTTGCCGGCACGCTGGACAAACAGGTGAGCAGATGGAGATTGCCGTGTATATAAAAGACAGATGTATGAATGGGACTTTCTTTTAGGATGACAGTGCCACCAAGCAATTTGCGGCAGCGCGACTGAACAAAGAGAAGGCCAAGGAGCTGGTGGAGCGCCAAACAAATGATCCTTCAATTGCCAGTGCCCAGCGGCGGGAGAAGCAACGCCACGAGGCGCAACAGACGGCAAGAGAGCAACGTTACCGTGTGGTCAATTGTCTGCGCACCACGTTGCATGAAACAGAAACAGATGCAACCAAGGAAAAAACAACAACAACTGATAACAGGCAAATCACAATTGTGGACATTGAATCCCAGCAACAACAACAACAACAGCAGACGCTGACGCAGTCAAATCCCGAGCAGCTGCAACAGCCCGTGGATTCGGATATTGGTTATGTGTACGATTTGTATGTGCCAGAGAATGAGACGCAGGCGGCATATGTTGATTTAATGGATGACAACTATCTAAGGTTCGTCCTGCACATAGAAGAACAGCAAATGTTCAATATCACAAATTACTACATGTAGACATTATCATTATATGGGGCTAGTTGTCTTTATATGTCTAATGTGTGTGTGTGTGTATGTGTGTGTGTGTGTACGGTGATTTGTTATTTGCTAAGTACACGTTCATCATAGTCCTTTTGGTAAACATACATATGTACATACATGCATACTTTATATATCAAGGCTGCAAACCGATTCTGAATCTTTAAATTCCTTCAATTCTCGAATTCGAAAGTTAAAGTAACTTTTTTGACAAATTAAGAATTTCACATATTTTTATTTTGCAAAAATAATTTAATCTCATTTTATTTTGTACATTTTTATTCCTATTTTATTATTATTAGAACCTAATCCATTGGGTTCAATTATTTAAAAACAAAAATCGCTTGATTTTTGCTGTCAAAATAGTTGCTTGAGAATCTATATACAGTCGAACTTCCCTAACTCGAACAAAATCGAGTGGCAATAGCGTTTACGGAGCAAATTTCATACAAATCGCCTTCCCTAACTCGAACTTCCATAAGTCGAATTTCTCCGTAACTCGAACAAAAATATTGGCCCGTGCTTCTGTAAGTCGAATTTTTCGGGAAAATCTCCAAAAAAATTTGAATTTTTTTTTCGTTTATGTTATATGCATTTGTTACCGGCTCGTTTGGATATGTAATATTGATGTACATTAACATATGGTGATGTAATATGATAGAATATTGCATCAACAATTATTTAGGCTTGTGAAATTGCTATAGGAAAGATGATTGAAATGTACTTCTTTGTCAGCCCACCAGTGTACTAAAATGTTAAAAAAATTTTAGGGAAATATTCAAACTTATTAGTTAAGGAATTTGAAAGTAGACCAAATAAATTAAAGTTGCTGAAAAATGTGGTATCTCAGCTAAAACATTTTTTATTATATTAAAAAATTAAATATTAATTATGATGTATCTTCTGGATACAGCAAAGAAACGAAGAAACCAATTTTTGAGAATATTAACAGGTCTTGAACAAACTATAATCTTTTTTTGTTGAAAATAACAAGAAAAATTTGAAATTTGAAATGAATTTATGATTGAATGCATTTGTAGTTTCTTTTAAAAGACAAAAAAAAAATTCCCTAACTCGAAGTCTCCCTAACTCGAACTTTTTTCCTGGACAATGGTGATTCGAGTTAGGGAAGTTCGACTGTATTTATTTTATAAGCAATTTATTATTTGAAAAACTTAAAATATAAGTTTACAATAATATAAGTAATCAAGAAAAATCAATAATAGTTTAGTAAGTTTGCCCTTTGGATCGAACGATCTTTTCCAATCACACCTATAAAATGATAAAGTTTGCAGCCTTGACTTGAAACATAAACAATTAGCTGATAAGTAGTTGTAATGCAAGAAAAAGCTAAACATATTGATAATTGCTCAATAATTTGTAATTGATTCTCTATATAAGGTTGTATTATCCGTTTAATTACTACAACAACTGCTACTGGTAACAACGACAATTCTGCAAACAACAACCACAACAACAACGATGTGATAGAACGCACCTTGCCCCATCTGCAACATAGATCAACCCGGGGGGCAGACAGTTGCTCCAAAGACAGAATCAACTTAATTAGCTATTAGTTTGCTTTCTTTATTAACCATTGACATTTCACACACACACACGCACACACACATGCATACATACAGTGGATTCCAGCTTATTTGACAACATTTAACGAGTTTTAAATGAATATGGGCATTTCCAGAAAAAGGTCCATCACGACGAAAAACGTAAAATTGATTAAAAACTCACATCTTGTGAAATTTTCTTCCAAAAATGTATTCAAGTTATTTGTTTTATCAATATACGCTAGAAAAAATTCAATAGGATGAACATATAGATTCTACATTGGAATAAATTCACTTTTTTCATATTTTTGCCTATTTTCTAAAAATTGATTTTCAAAATGGACCGTTTGTATTTTAACGATTACACTAAGTCAGGGAGTAAGATTGTAACATGAACCATTTTAATATATAGAAATATATTGAAAGTTTAATTTAAAACAAGTTCTAAGAGCTATATATAGGAATATAGAATAAAATTTGATGAACAAACTCTTGGAAAACCTTGGTGGAAATCTTGTCACGTTCGCGATGTCACGTTACAAATTACTAAGAAAACTTGTAAAATATGTAAAACGGTAGTTACATATCAAAATTATTTCTAAAATGGAAAGCTGCATTATTTTATTATGGTTTAAGAGTATTTTCTTATAAATTACTCGCCACATTTCGCAGACTTTCGCATTCTTTTATTATAAAAATAGAGTTGATAAAATGCATTAAAAGCGTGAGAAAACATTTTTGAAAATGTGAATTTTTGCCATTTTTTTTTTCATTTAAAGTCGTGCGAATGTCGAGTTCGCGATCCTGGAAATACCCATATAAAAATAAAATTTAAATTCAGATTTGTTAATTTATGATTAAGCTTAAGCAAAATATTTTCTATTTATTTTTCCTATATTTTATATCTAATCAAATAAGCTGTGAGCCACTGTAAATCATATATACACATTAAACACTATCAATTGTCCATTTTACGTTTCTTTCGCTGTCCAAATTTCGTTGCCAGTTGCCAGTTCCTAAATTTAAGTCATTCCACAACAACAACAATTTGTGCTAAATTCGATTTAAGTAATTTAGTTTTAGTTTAATGCGTAGCTTGAATAAAATACATAAATAATTGCAATTGTGTTTTCATTCAAATATATACAAACATCATTTTGCTTTCACAGTATTCGTCCGGTGGACGAGATCGTCTTGGAGGATTGCTACAACGATGCCGACGAGGACAATGACTCGGAGGACTCCAATCAGGAGAATTACTATACCAATGATTATCCCGATGACGATGATGTCGGTGCCATGGGATCCGATGATGAAATCTGCCGCCAAATGAATAAATTCATGTTTGGTAATGTCAACTGTTTTCCATATCCAAGTCTTGTTTTAAATACTCAAGCTTTTGCAGATGATGATGAGGATGAGTTTGCCAGCGGCTCCAGCGATGATGATGATTACAATACATTTCAGGATCCATATGTGCACACCATCGACACCGAGCAAGATTCCTTTGTGGATGATGTTGACTTTTGCAATGTCGATCGTCAGGGCAGCGCCTACGAACGCTACAAGCGACGCATTCTACGCGAAGCCGAAGGATTCGACTCCAACTCGGATGACGAGGATAATGATAATGATGATCCTGATGAATCGCTGTTTGAGAGCGCCAGCGAGAATGGCAACAAGAGCGATAAGGAAGCTTAATTTCAGTTTGCAGTGTATCAACATGAAAAAGGCAAACGATATTTTATTATTTATACTCGAATGTTAATTGAATTGCTTATGCTAAATAATTATTATGAATTACTAAGCAAAGCAGAGAAAAAGTTCATAATTTGTTTTAAGATAAGCTGCCTGTCATTGCGGAAATCCGAAAATTCCTATTCAGAAATCTTTTGTTTTCGTTTTTGCGTTTCTTTTCTTAAAAATCTGGTTTTAAAAACTATAAATAAAATGTAAAACAAAAAACATATGTTAAAATGAATATTATTAAAAAAAAAAACTACGTATTTTCAGCATTAATAAATGTTCAGAATAAAGAATAAATTACAGAAATACTCTATAAATAGAGCAACAAAATAGTTATAATTTGAATCAATAAAGAATTGTTGAAGACCATAAAATATATTTATTTTTTTTAATTTATTTATATATTTATTTAATGTCAACTAACAGCAGTTGATCATTTAAATTAAAATTAAAGTATAACTTAATAAATATACAAATGAAATCAAATATATTAAATTTAAACTGAGAAGATAAAAAGTTAGTTAAAAGAATTGAAAATCTGGGGTAGTTTTTAGATTCAAACAATGAAATAAATATGACTTTAGAATCAACTAGTCGGCGGTGCTACAGTCGAGCGGTACTCGACTGTCGGAGTCCCCGTACTTATTATAAAGATATCTCAAGCAACAAAAAGATTTTCATACTAAGACTTAATTTGCACTGATCGTTCCTATGGCAGCTATATGATATAGTGGTCCGATCCAAAATCTAAAACAAACTTGATCTGCTCCCAATATAGACGAACCTACATACCAATTTTGGAGTCTCTACCTCTTATAGTCTCTGAGATCTAGGCGCTCTTACAGACGGACAGACGGACATGGCTATATCGACTCGGCTGTTGATGCTGAAATATCTCAAACAGCAAAAAAGTTTTCATACTAAGACTTGATTTTTGACTGATTGTTCCTATGGGAGCTATATGATTTAGTGGTCTGATTCAAAATCTAAAACAAACTCGATCTGCTTGCAATGTAGACGAACCTACATGCCAAGTTTGGAGTCTCTAGCTCTTATAGTCTCTGAGATCTAGGCGCTCTTACAGACGGACAGACGGACGGACGGACAGACGGACGGACGGACATGGCTATATCGACTCGGCTGTTGATGCTGATTAAGAATATATATACTTTATGGGGTCTGCCACGCCTCCTTCTGCCTGTTACGCACATTTTTTTGTGACAAAGTTAATAGACCCCTTTACTTTTAAAGTACGAGTCGTCTAAAAATTTCAACCGAACTCATCAAAATTAATGCTACTTTATTCTTAGATAAATGAACGTGATTTTTTTTAATTTTTGTAATTAGTTTGTTTTTTTTTATTAGAATTTTATAGTTTTTGATTTCTATTTTATTCATCCTTATTTTGGTTTCATTAAATTGACTTAATTTTAAGGGTTTTTATTTGATTATGTTTTTCTAGTTATTACGAAAACATTCGCAGTGAGGTACCAGTTATTTTATTTATTTGCTTATTTTATTAAGAACAATTTGCTTATATTATTTTTACATTTTATAATTTGCTAATCTGAACTACTCCGACGTTTTTTGGACTTTTTCTCTTTGGAGCTCTTGCTCCGCTTTGTCTTTTCCTGCTTAATGTCGACGCTCTTTGAACTGTGCCGTGACTCCTCGGCAATTGGTTTGGTTATTGCCTTGGGCGCACATCCTTCCATGTAGAGGCGCAACGTCTCCTCGTCGAGTTTCTCGTTGTCCTTGGGCGGCTTGTAGTCCGCCACGTGATCGACGCGCAGGGAGCGATCGAGGATCTTGATGCCATTCAAATTGTCCACGGCCAGCACAGTTGAGCGCTGATCCTCGTAGCATAGAAAACAGAATCCCTTCGATTTGCCCGTTTTGCTGTCCCGCACGAGATTTATGTTCACAATTTCCCCGTACTGGGAGAACACACAGATGATGTCGCCCTCGGAGAGCGTGTATGGAAATCCGGCCACAAATATCCACGCGGAACCGCGGTACATGTCGTGCCAGCTCTTGCCATTGGGGTTTTTTAGCTCTTGTTCACTTAATTTTAACACATTTCGCATATTTGTTAGCGGATTCATGTTGCGGCTTGTTTATTTTTATTAACTCTAGTTGTGTTGTTTTTTGTAAAAATACTAAAATACTTGTTTTGTAAAAATACTAAAATACTACAACTAGAGTTGTAGTTGTTACCTACATGCGGTGTGGCAACCTTGGCTCCCTAAACACGGTGGCAACCATCAGGCCACACGGATACTCAATTTTCATATTTAACTCGTTTTTAAAAATTCTTTTATTTTGGTCTGGTTTAATTTTAAACCAGAATTTTGGCGAAATATAAATTTATAATTACAGTTTCATTTCTAAGGTTATGAATTTAATTCAAATTGTCCCCCGTTCAGTGGCTTTGCAAACAACCAAAAGGTGGCGCTAATTATGGCTGACAACAGTGCTCTAATCTACTTTATAATTTAAATTGTGTAATAAATAACTAAACTTGTTGAATAATAATTAAATTGTTTAATAACATTTATAAATTTAGTTTAATTTACTCGGTTGCAAGTTTTGTTTTAGTTTGTTGGCAGCTCTGGTGATCGATTACATAGTCAACTCCTATTGATAATTCATCGATACATATTATACGTCCGTTGGTCACACTTTCGTCAGTAGTAGAGCTGGGCTTTTTAATTCAATTTGCTGAATAAGTTCAGTTGTTCATTTTTCAGTCGTGAACTAAATCGGTAATTAAGCTTAATTATTTAATTGGTCAGTTAGTCATGAATTAAATTCAGGACAATCTTTTAATTTGGTAACAGTCTAGAAGCAGTAGCCAGTCTAAAAAAAAAAAAAAAACACACACACAGAAGGAGGGCGTTATATGATGAATATAGGTAAAAAATAATTTTAGGGGGTCTCCACTACTTTTTTTTAATGCATTTTAATCGCATTACTCCATGTACAAAATTCTATTTGTATTTCTTTAAGAAACTTAAAAATTTTTAAAAGAAATTTCTTACAAACTGAGAAATGAACGATTTAGTTAATGATTGACTGAATAAGTTCATACGTTCATTTTAATGACCCGTTCATTTGAACTTTTTCAGAGCGAAACGACACAACTCTGTTCAGTAGTACGTTTAGTCTGTCGTCGGTTGGTCGTTCGGTGTCCGTTGCTTGTACCGTTTTTGTTGTCGCATTGCAAAAGTTTCAAACTCTGCAAATTGCTAGTGAAAACTGCTTGAAATGTTGTAATATAATTACAATAAAACATAAGTGCTTCAATGTGCAATTAAGGTGTGTTTAATTATCTCATTTCGATATAAGCGGCTGCCCTGTAAAACTCGCATGTCTGCTGTCTCTACATATATGTATGTGTTTGCGTTTGCATGTGTGAGTGTGTCTGTCCGTTTGTTCTGTGTGCGTGTGTGAGTGTGTGAAAAGCAAAAGAAAAAGATATGCTGCGAACAGCGGCAGCAGAAAAGTATCTCTTCTTCTATTTAAAAATGTGTGTCAGTGTATGTGTATTGTTAAAGGCATAATAAATAATAGACGCTTGTTTCTTCTCTCAAGCATTCAAAACGCTGTCTTTTAATTGTGTTATTGTTTTATCGTTTTCTCATCAAAGTTCACAAGACGCGAATTTTGTGTGTGTGACTAAACAAAAAAAGGCCGTAGAATTACAGTTACCGAGTATTACAACAACGCCCTATTTCGTCGCGGGGGGGGTCAACATCCAACATCTTTACTACCGCAGCCCCCGCAGCTGCTGCTGAACGCTTTCGTCATCCGTTTTTGTCATCTCCTAGCTCTCTCTCTCTCTGTCTGTCGCCCATTCCCACGCATGGATCGCCGCTCGCATAATGTACGCATTTTTTGCCTTTGCCGTTATTGTTGTTGTTGTTGCTGGTATGTAAAAGGGAAAATACATGTGCTTGTGTATGCGTAAACGCAAGTGTGTGTAAATACATATATTATTTTGTTACTTTTACACTTTGTGTCACCCCACTGGTCACACACACACACACACATACACCTGAGACAACTCCACCATATGCCTGCCTGCTAGTCTGCCCCACCCCCTTCCTCCTTGTTTCAGTCTTTCTATCTGTTTAACACATTCCACCCCATTTCGCATTGCCATGTCGCCCGACTGCCGACTCCTTCTTCTTCCTCTTTTTGTGTTTTTTGTTTTTGTTTTTGCTTTTACTTGTTATTTTTTTTAGGTTTAGGCTTAGGTGTGGCCGTACTTTAGTTGCGGGCTTCCTTTACACATTGAAACGGAAGTGGCAAATAAAACACAAATTAAAAAAAAAAGAAGAAAACAAATACTGTGTAAGCCCTCGCCGTTGACATTGAACTCGCCAGTTCCAGTTTCACTCGCCTGTCGCTGTCTCCTCCTGTTCGCGTCCCCTTCCCCTGCCTCCTGTTGTCTGTTAGTCTTTACACACAGTCACTGTAAGTCGCCTCGTTACTTTCCCAAATATCCAACTCCTGCCGCAATGGCCTTTCATTTTTGGTTTGCTGTCGCAACATTTACTTTTGCGAATACACTACAAATTTAATTTGGAGTCCTATTACTTTCTAAATACACCAATACACAACTACATAAATGAGGCATCGAAATTCGATATAAACCTATTAAAATATCTTATTGAAAAGTATACGCTTTGTACTCGTATGTATTATGGGAAACTCTTTTCTTTAAGTTCTTAGGAACTACAATTGAGTTGGCAAAAGCTGGATAAACATGTTTCCTTTCAGAACAAAGCAACCCTTAACAGATTGAACCCTAAGCACTCTGCATAATTATCGCATAAGTTATGGATCAATGCATGAGAATTTCTACATTACTTAACTCCCTTTTCCTTCTCTGTTGTCAAAGGGAGTTGCTATTTTCTCTCTCAAAATTCAGGACTCTTTTGATTTTGCATAAATTAGAAACTTTTACAGATACATATTTTAATATTATAAAATAGCCATAGAGCATTCCCAATTCGTTATGTTTTCAATCAACTTTTCCTTTTTCTGGTTTTCTATGTACAAAAGTTTATTTCACTTCATTTTATTATTATTTTGTTTTTTATTTTTTATTTTGGGCAAGCTTTCTCATTATTATTGCGAGTATGAGTACTAAAGGTATATCTTTGTATATATGAGTATGTATAAGATATAACGAGTACTGTTATTATTATGTGCCTCACGTCTTGAGCTAAAGATTCGCGCTGCGACTGCGCACGATTATGGCACATTTCATAGCTTCATAGCGCAATGCCAATGCGATGAAAATGACCGACCGCTTCAGCTTGCAGACCGAAACGTGTCAAGTTGCCAGATAGGTTTACAACTAGTATATACATATGCATACATATATAGAGTCTACAGTGGGTATTACATGCATATGTGCAGGGTATATGACTCGTGTTTAGAGCATAACGTGCGCACATCGTTCGATTAATTTCGTTGCGCCTCGGTAGCTGTGCACTCAACTTAAACATCCGCTCAAGCACACACACATACACTTGCACACACCTACACACACACACACACACACTCATTACACCTACTTGCCATCGTATAACAGTTGAAAAGAGCAACGCGCGCTGTCTTTTTAACCCTTTTTGCCGTACGCCACAACTGACCAACTGGTAACTGGCAACATCTGTTTTCTTCGAGAACAACAACCTTAAAAACTATGGTTTAAACAAGTACTCGACTGGCAGTTACCCAGCAACCAATTAAAGCAATAATTATTTAAAATTAATAAGTCAACACAGCTTTTAGTTGTTCTTATAATCATCGGATCAGATATTAAAAAATCTTAAAAAATATGTTAAGTTAAGCACAAGCTTTTCATATGTAGTCAAACTTTCCTAACTCAAATCACCTTCATCCAAAGAATAGATATTCGACTTATAGAGTTCTTTTTCTTAAGTTTATTAATTTTACTGCCATTAATTTAGCTAGAGCTAAAGAGAAATTCGAGTTATAGAAGTTCGAGCTATGGAAGTTCAAATTCATTATTTATTGAATGAAATACTTGAATAGCTTCACATCTTAATATTTTTACATCACACACAGACTGATGCAAACTCAAAATATATACGCGCTTAATCAAACTGCTACAACCAATTAAATTGCATTTATATACCCTATGCTCAGAACTTTCCAGGGTATAGTCAGCAAGTGCAAAAAGTGGGTTTTCACTCGCATTTTTTTTGTGGCTCTCTTGTCTTGTTGCCATGTTTGTAACTCTTATGTTGTTATTGCTGTTTACACCTGTGCCTCGCATTTCGCATTGTTTGCAACAAGCGCGCATGTAAATTCTTAAATGCCACGCCCCTATTCTTAACGTTTTGATGGCCACATACCGACAACAAAAACAAAAAAACCCACACACACACATTCGCCGTATAAGAACGGAGACTTGCGGCGCGCGGGTTTTTTATTTCATCTGCGTATCAAATAATTGAGCTCAATTGATTTTAATTGAAACTGACAACTCGGCGGGTTGCTGCTGTATGTTGCTGTTGTTGTTGTTGTTGTTTCTGGTGTTTGTTGCCAGTCATATGAAACAAAAACTATCAACAATGATGGCTGATGATGTGTTTGATGAATTACTTCTGAAATTGTTGAACAAAAAAAATTACATCCAAATAATGCTATTGAAAAACTAATAATATCAAATATTAAATGTATATTTTAGCTTTTGATGATAAATAGTTGCACTTATTGGACTAGAAATCATTGTACACATATAATGTATTTTAAAAAGTCAAATATTTGAATAATTCCATTGATAAGAATTCAAACTACATTAACTATGGGCTTGCTCCAATTTATTTGAATGCATTTTGACCACGAGTATAATATTTTCAGTATCCCTGTATAACTAACATCATCTTCTTAGATTTGCATGCTGACTAAGTAGCATTATATGTACTTTTGCTCGCTTGAGCTATAATTTGGCATTTGGGGAAGGTTTTCACTATGACTCATAGCTGTGTGACACACAATCTGCAAGCTATTGATAACAAATCAACATTTATCTATACATTTTACATATGAATCATAGACAAAGATATATAGACAAAGAAATATATAAAATGATAATGAAAGAAGTATTCTAAACTCAATTATTTATAAAAATACTTTTCGGTATAATTACGTAAATAACATAGTCTTAAAATGGAAATGAATTATTCCTTTACATCTGGAATTTCTGAATCCAGTTGCATTATTCAACCAAAACCATATTTGAAACGTCTACATACCATATTTGACTTTTTAATTTATTTGTAAACAAAAAAAACTAATCTTTTACGAACTGATCTAAAATTAATTTTAATTTTCTTTTATTTTCAATCTCATAACTAAAATATGGCGACTTATCTGAATTTGCAAAATACATGTAATAACCTAGCTTCGTTTTAAACCTCATGTAGAGCATTAAAATGTGTCTCAAAAATATAAATAGAAACACACTTTAACCGATTCATAGAGCAAATTATAATAGCACACTAGAAAAGATAATGAACGATCCTTTTTTAAAGCAAAATAAAAGCAAATATCGCGACAAACTTAAAAATCTTTTTAGCCCATTGTATTAACATTGCATCTACAGGATCTCTTATGCCAATAAAAAGTAAAGTTCACTTATCCCATACAAACTATTTATATAAATTCCCGTCTATAGATCGCATTTCGATTTCGCTTATAAAATAGATATCTAAACATAGCCCCATTGAAATGCCAGAGAACAAATAAACGGCGGCGTCAGGCAAAAAACAAGTAAAATAAATTATACTAAAATATTTCTAGCGCAAATTGTTGGAATATTTGTACACATATAAATATATGTGTGTATATTTTATGACTGAATAAATAACTATATTATTTATCCATATGGATTTTTGTTGTTGCGCAAATCAACTTTCATTCATTTAAATATTCATATTTATTCGTCAATTTGAACGCTTGTGTCTCGTGTCTTCGCTCTGTTCTCGTCCATGGAATTCAACAATTCATATGCACTGCCCACACATTTAAGTTGTTTGAAGCTGAATAATAATAATAATAATCATTAAATTAAATTAAATTGGTCAAATACTCAAATGCTGACGTTTCTTTCTAAATATTTTTTTGGCTCGCGCTTTCCAGCAGCTGTTTCGCATATTCGTTAATGTACATTTTTATTGTACTCTTCAGGTTGTTGTTATACCCTCTAAATATTCGATGGGGTAAGATTGGGTTAAAAATGATGCTGTAAAGCTGAAAAAATTAACAATGATCGTTCTCTAATTAAACAAAAAATTAGAATTAGGCCAAATGTTATTTTCGAAGCCACAGGTGTAGGGTATCTGCAAGTCTTTCCAGAGCAGTAGATAGCTTTGTACTTGCCACGAATTTGTTTATTTTTGAACATTTGGCATGGTGGCGCTACCAGCTCTAATAAAACTTAAAAATAACAAAAAAAAAAAAAAAAAAAAAACTATTTAGATATGCGGCGTGTGTGTTGGGCAAATTTTTTATACGTATTTTTTTTTAGACATCGCTGCCGCCGCGCAAAAAACTTTCACTTCCATTAAAAAGTTTTGTGTGTACCTGTGCGCTTGGCAAAAGCCTCAACAATCTCGACTTTGACTCCGACGTCAGCGGCGGCGGCGGCGGTGACGGCGGCGTCGTTAAATGACATTAGGTTTGGTTTAATGGCTCAGAGCCCCGAGCCCCGGCGAAATTCTGCATAAATGTCAAAGTAGAAAATTTACTTGGCCAGCGAATAGAGTGATTTCGCTTTTTTTTCTTTTATATTTTTTGACTGAATGTTAGTTTACAATTTGAAATTTTCTAATAGAAAGTACAGTTTATAATAAGAAGAATGCAATATTTTGTAATATGAAGGAATAAGTTCTTAGTTCGTGTTAACGGCTTAAAATTAAGAACAACATCAGTTTAAAACACCATCATTAAAAACAGCATTTTTTCTAATTGTGACTGTTTTTTTATGTTTTGAATATGTTTAACATTTTAAGATGGGTCAAAAGTTGTTTCAACAACTTAACTAGGCTCTTAGATTTTTCAGTGCTTAACAGCTAAGAGACAAGTGTAAAAACATGTTAAGAAACACATTGTTTTAGCTTCTTAAATTATGCACAATAATCAGTTAGTATTTACCTATTATTGCTGAAATTTGGTATGTAGGCTTAATATTTAAATATATTTCAATTAAAAAAGACTTAGGAATCCAATAATCAGTGCAAGCTTTAATAAGCAAGAAGTGAGATTACAAAACAAGGTTGAATTAGTTTAAATCTGCGGTGGGCACGCAGTGGCTCCGGGAGCAGCGACTCCCGTGAAGTCGCACAAAAGACTCGCTGTTGATGTTGTTGCAGTTGTTATTTTTGTGCTCCCGAATTCAAATTTCGTGCCCACCGCTGGTTTAAATATTGAATCTTAAAATATATTTTATTCCCAATTCCTATTAGTTTTGCTTTATCAAATATCCATTGCAACTCTAATAAGAGTACACATAGTTCGGCTTTAATGTTGCAAGCATTCAGCTGAAGTGAATTGATTTAGTTGCACCTGTTATGTGACCGGATGTTGTAAGCTCAACAATTACGAGGTATGTTCGTAATGAGAGAGTCGCCTGCAATGTTGGGGCACAGTTCATGTATACTAAAAAAATTATAAAAATAAAAAACACAATGGAAAGCGGCAGCTCCCACAGTTGACTAATGTGCAGCTCCATTTAGACTAATTACAGTGCAACCTCCCAACCACTGGTAACTTTTATGTGAGTCAGCAGAGCAGCAGAGTGTTGCAGGGCGGGTGTAAGGGCGTATTGGGTAGCAGCTCTTTGGCTCCCTGAAAGGTTCAGCAGATGTAAACAAATCCACTTCATGAGTCAGCGAAGCGCGCCAAACAGATCTGATTTCGCGACTGGCAAGTGTCAACCGAAGCGTAGATTGAGACGACGCTGCTCAAAAGATTAGCAACCAGTAGCAGCGACAGCAGCTCTATGGATGGAACCGGAATCTTATCAGCCTTGGGGCACAATTTGGAAATCTGCTCAGTAGGAGGGGAATACACGAGACACCCCATAGATTATTTAACATAATATTTCATGTGTCAAGCTCCTCGAGCGTCTAATGAAGTGCCCCGTCCAAAAACTCGCTATGTAGTCATTGAAATTGGTCAGTTTAATGACTTTGTATGTGAACTCATTAGTCATTGCCCATGAGAAATGTAGTCTGAATTTATAATAGCATACATACGATGGATATAGTACATTTTAATTGACATTAACTGCATAAATTGTGAATCATTCGTTGTACCTAGTCACCGGTTGGTTAATAGTTATAACAATAATTGTAATATATTCAAATGTTTCTCGATTACTTTGCGGTATAATTAATCATATTTTTAATTAGCCCTTTAAAATGGTGACTAAGATTAATTTTAAATCAAGTGTTGTTACGTTTCAGAAGTGTGTCATATATTTCGAAAAGTATTTGAACCAAGATATTGAAATTTTGATGTAGGCTTTTCTTATTCAGTTTATTGTAAAATCTATAAAATGTTCTCCCAAAACAGGCTTTACCCTGTCTGTTTCTAGATCAGAAGTGGTTATGCATTATATCTTCGAGAATATTTAAACCAGCGGTGGGCACGCATGGGCTCCGGGAGCTATCGGTTGCTCCCAACTTTATTTCTGCCCATTCGGTGCAGACTCGCGAGCTCGCAGACTTAGTGCTCCCGAATTCAAATTTCATGCCCACCACTAATTTAAACAAAGATGATGAAATTTAGTATCTAGGCTCTTCTTATTCAGCTTTATTTTAATAACTATTCAAACGACTGGGCTTGCAGTTTATCTAAATGAAATTCTGTCTGAATTTTAGTTGTGTTCATGAAATATATCATTTAGTTTATTCCATTAAGTGGCTCTTATAACTGGCATACGTGCACTTTTTGAACTGATTTTAATCAGCAGCCCATAAAAAGCTCCATTCTACAGCAAATGGACTTGAATTTCTCACAATGTGCAAATGTTTTATGGGATCTTTTGTCTGTAACGTGGAAACCATTAGCACTTAATGCACTGGAATCATTGCCAAAGCATTTCCCGAAGTTTTGTAGCAAGACTATAATCTGCTTGAAGCTTCGCTGTAGGCTCCTCCCATTTCCTCTGCACACAAGACGGATCTCTCTTTCTTGATGGGGGTCACCTATTGTGTTGCCCGCTGCTGTATCCCGGTCTCATTAAGATGCACTTGTTGAGTGCAACAACAACAACAACACAGCATGGCAGTTGGATTGAGTGACTGACTGACAGTTTCCCAACCAAGTTAAGCACATTATGCATGGCATATATATGCACTATATGTCTATTTGTATAGTCGTAAGTCTTTTATGGTCATCATCATCATCATGTATGTGTGCAACTGAAATTGTTCGCTCTAGAAACGCCATTGAGTAGTGACCCAGTTAGTGCCATAAATTAGCACAAGCGACTGACTGCCAGTTAGACGGACAACTTAGAACGTTCACTTTGCTCTTATTAAACACAAGTACAACTACAAGTGCGAGTACGAGTATCTCAGCACACTGGGACACACACGCACTGCAGCTCAGCCTGGCAGGCATTATTCGCGTTTATACCCTGTAACCATAAAATAAGCATTAAACGGTTAGCTTTAACTTGTGCAATAAATCCGAAATCAATGCTTTCTACGATTATAATTTTAAAAGGAAAAATTATTTGATGATTTTTATTACAAAAATGATACATTTTAGAAGCTTAAAAATAGTAATTTAATTTCTCTCCTTTTTTAAAAAATTATTTTCCCAGACTGAATAGCTTTTAATAATTGTATTTCATGTATTTTCGTTTGATACTTTTAAAAAATTTACTATGGTTTGAAAATTTTGGTAAGCTTCAAATAGGAAATTATTGGATTTCAAATCAAAAATACAATTCAAATCGAAATATAAGTTCCTATGTCGATACAGGGCAATTCTATGCCACTTAAATGATTTTTAAAATTCTAAAACACAATATAGAAAGCTGTCTTGCTCGCTTTATAGCTAGTTCTCTACTTATTGAAAAGGATATTTATGTACAGGGTATTTTTAAGTCAAGTACTTTGCGCTCTTAGCTTTTCTACTTGTCTCAATTAGGTCAGTCGTGAGAGATAAACTGAGCAGTGAAAAAAGTAAAAACATACTATTAAAAAGCCATCAACTATTGTTCAATATTAAGTAAGTTATTTCATAGCATTAATTAGTTTACGGACGCTGCAAGCGATTGAAATCGCTACTCAGCCAAACACACACACACACACACACAAACAAACACATACACAGTGCACACGAGACCTAATTGATTGGAGAAAGTGACGTACATGATTTAACTGACCGTTCGTTAGGTTTTGCCTGGGAAAATGTCTTCATCGAGTCGATGCCAAAGTGCACGGACAAACCAAAAAAAAAAAAAGACCAACTGCAATTTCAATTGCAACACCCAAAACAACAATTGCAACAACAGCTAATCAGGCGAAACGTTGTAAATGTGTGAGATAAAATTCATTTGAGATAGACTCGTAGACTCACTGAAACCGATCGACGTAACGGCAACAGCAATTACGACAATTGCAGCAACATATTTGAAAATGTAAAAAAAATCATTGAGTAGGGGTATATTTATTACCATACAGCGCAGTCGGCATTTTCCTGACTATGTCTCTCAGAAATTAAAAGCCAATTCTGAGGATCATCTTACACGCATACAAACTTTAAAATTTTGAGCTTAAAAAGACATTTATAGAATGGTTCTCCATTTTAGAAAACCTAAAATAAACGGAACGATTCTGATCAACTTATGTACTTTAAGAATACTTGACGAATAAGTTATCATTTAAAAATAAATAAAGAATCAGGATCTCTGAATAATTAGATTTATACAAATTAAATTAAAAAATGCCTTTTTTTTTCTCTGAATCCAAAGCTTATAATTTTTGAGAGTACTAAGACTCCGTTTGTAGTTCTGTAGTTACTTGCTTTGTGATGGTCCAAACAATTTCCAACGACAATTTTAATATTTGTCTTTCAAAAATTTTATGAAAAAATATGCATTCTAACTAACCTGATCATAATCTTTAATGCAATTGAATATCAAAAAATAATTTGCAAATGTTGCTTATATCATACAAGAGTGTAATCATAATTTCTGTAGTTACTGTTTTCTTTTAAAGATCCTAATTTCATCTTGGATTTTTATCAATTATTCTTTTATATATTGCATATTATTCTTTTATATGTTACATCATAAATTATTCTTTTATTTATTGCATAAATTTACCCCCTAACCAATTATCCAACGAAGTTTTTAACTTCATTAATGAGTTGCACCTTAACTGATATTAAAAACAATCGACCCCAACCGACACTGTCGTACAATGGACCGAATGTCAAAGATATCATTAATAATGTTAATCTCTCACGTTGTATTCATGATTTTTATTCCATTTCCCGTTTCACTGTACCCCACATACGAGATTATTACAGCTACATTTGGGGCCAGCGCATTGATCTATGTGTATTTTTTTGTTTTCCGTTTTTTGATTTTTTGTTTTGTTGTTTTCCCAACCCGTTACCGTTTGTTTTTACCAAATAGTTTATTTGTTTAACTCTTTTTATAATGTACAATTTATTTTTCTGTCATTTTCTTTATGTGCTGCATTTTCGGACCGTTAGCGTCAACGTTTTTAATAGTTTTGTTGCATTTGATGAACGTACCTAGTCACCCCTCTCTATCCAACTGGTCTCCAGCTCTCCCGGCTTCAGCGGTAGTCGCTGCCCGGTGTCCAGTGCCCGGTATCACAGTTGCCCACCTCGCAGTTTCCCCCTTGTCACAGACAAAACTCGTTTCCGTCTCGCTCTGCGATTTCGCCGACGCCAACGGCATTGCCTGTCTGTCTCTTTCTCTATCTCTTTAGTTGTCTCTGTTGCAAGTTGTCTCCCTCCCCCATTTGCCTCTCCTCTCGTTTAATTTATGAAAGTTTAAATGTTGCCTGCATCGGTTGCATTTCGTGTTGCCTCTAAATCAGAACCGCCGCTAGGCAACTCACTCGGCTTCGATTCCAACTGGTTGCTTATAAATATTTATTGTATCTGCTTATAGATATACTTTCAGAGAGAGATATATATAAAAAAAGAAATATATATAAGTGTACTCGTATATCTGTTTGCTCTGGCTGTGCCACATCCTTAAGCGGCGGTCTGAGCCACTGGCCTTATTCCAAATAAAGGAATTCCAGACACGGCTCACTGCTTTTGACCATAGACAGCAGCTGGCCGAAAGTAGAACGCCGGCCTGGGTAATTGATAAAAGACGTGCGTGCGCTCTGTTAGAAAGTAAATGCGAACATACACTCAACAAAATGACATACTTAATTACATACTGTTAAACTAAATAACAAAACTTTAATTTAAAAAATAAATGTTTAAAATGGAATCAAAAATCAATTTGCAAATAGCACAAATTTATTAATCATAAACTGTTAATGTTCATGGATAAAATCAGGTGCTTCTAAATATGCTAAGAACATATACTGCTGACACAACAGATAGTAGTTTATAATACTTAAAATAATTTTCGTGTACCTATCAAAAAAGTAGGCTGGGCATTTAAACTTACTCATGTTCAAAAAATTGTGAAGTGATCGAAAGTTAGATATAAATACAATAGCAGCTATTAATAATTAATTTAATATAATATCTAGTCCTTTATTAAAAATACAAAAGATAGGAAAACTTCAAATTGTCTTTATCAATGATACACATCTTCATTTCTCTGAGTGTAAAGCCCTGCTGAGTAGCTGTTGATTTGAGAGTCATGCAAGTATTTCGGCTGCTTTGTTGCTACCTTCAATGACGGCTTCCGTCATTATTTTGATATAATCGTTATTACAAATATGTAGAGAGAAGTGCCCCTATAAAATTTCAAAGAATTATATACATAACATAAATAAATGACATGAGTAATTGTAAACTTATAGCGCCTGGGGCTGGCTGACGAGTCATGTTCAAGGCAAAGTGCAAGAGGCATCAAAAGCTCGACGTTAAGTTGCCCTGTATTAAATAAATAAATAAATTTGAACAATGCTGTTCATTTGTTCAAGTAACTAATATGACCCATGTAATTGATGAAGTACTGCGCACAGAAATCTGAGTATTTAATTGCCATATGAATCTCAGTCCGTCAATAGGCTGCAGTCGAGAGTGTTTTATGGAAGTAAAGTGCACGGTTTGTGTCTATCAAGTAATAATACATAATAATAAGTTATACATTTTTATTATCATTATGGGCTATTGCCCTTTGCGTAATTATGCAATCTATCAGTTGTATATAGAAATCAGCCTATCAAATGTACTATAAAAATACTTTTATTATTTACAGTTTATAAAATTTTACTGATCAGTCGATCAACTATAATGAATTTGTGTTGTGTTCATTGAAATTGACTTGATTGATCTACTATTTTAAATATATTGCTACTACGTTATATGAGCAAAATGATTGAAATTAATTAAAATTGGAGTCTTATATTAAAAGTGTGGTTGGTTTCTGATTTAAGTAGTTTTTATGACTTTATTTAACAACTGGGCGGCCTGTTAAGAGCCTATTAAAACATTTTTATTACTTTCTAATCAAAATTAATGATGAATTGAGAATTGATTATACAACTAGTATTTTTATTACCCGTGTCTAATAAATAAGGGTATTATAACAACTATGTTTACGTATTTGTAACAGTCAGAAAGAGGCAGCTATAGCATGCTGTATATTATATCCCATAAAAAAAACCTCTTTACGAGGTAAAAGTCTAGTGACGAAAACATTTTCATGCCCCAAAATTTCTGATATCCAATTTTGTGACGAATAATATTAAGTTTTACATATAAATTATTTTAAACAAAATTTTGGCACCCGGCACATTGCGCTAAAATGTCTCAATTCTTCATACCAAATAAAACTCACTGTTTTGCGCAGTGCCGAATGCAAAAATTTTGTTTAAAATAATTTATGTGTAAAACTTAATATTATTCGTCACAAAATTGGATATCAGAAATTTTGGGGCATGAAAATGTTTTCGTCACTAGACTTTTACCTCGTAAAGAGGTTTTTTTATGGGATATCAGAAATTTTTGAATAAGACATCAGAAATTTTGAAATTGCAATATTTTTTGACAGTATAGTTTTGTCAATTTTGTTTATTGTTTGTACAGCTAAAACAAGTGTCTGGCAACACTGGTCCCCTTTACAAACACACATGCCTAGCGCATAAGCTATCAGCACTCTTCAAATCTGGCTGCTATGACACTTTGCTGCTGCTGTCCTATTCCCATTATACCTTTTTAAATAAAAAATAAACGTTGAAGGTATGCCTAAGAGCCCTTTGAAATACCTTTTCAACGAAATATAGATCATATCTGTAGCTTCTATCGTTTGGACGCTATGAGGGTTTCAATTTTAGCGGTTTTTAGCGATTTCCCGCTAAACTAGCGATTTTTCGAAAAAGTCGTAGAACAAACGATTCTATATTTTTGATTATAAAATGATTTATCTGCCGCAAAAAAAAATTCACCACTTGCAAGCAGTTTATTTCCGCATTACGCTGCAAGCAGTGTACATACTGCATATGTACATGCAGTAGTGTAAAGGTAAAAGGTATATTCAGTTAATAGGTAATATCTTGTCCAAACGAATTTTGACAGATACGTGTTATATGTCAAAAAACGCGGAATCAAATTGCCTATAACATATAACATATTTTAAAGTGATCTCATGTGTAGATTTTTCTTAAATCGCCAAAATGTGTAAAAAAATACCTTGTTTCACCTGTAGCCGTTTACCTTTTTACTTAAAAAAAAAACTTTGAAGGTATGTCTAAAAGCCCTTCGAAATACCTTTTCACCGATATATAGATCGCATCTGTAGCTTCTATAGTTTGGATGCTATGGGGGTTTCAATTTTAGCGGTTTTTAGCGATTTCCCGCTAAACTAGCGATTTTTCGAAAAAGTCGTAGAACAAACGTTTCTAGATTTTTGAGCGGGAACAAGTCCTCATTCAAACTTTTAAGCTAAAACAACGATTTGATCTATACAAACAAACAGACAAACAAACAAACAAACAGACTGACTTTTCATCTCGTTTTGAGAAGGGGCACCAAAAATTTCAAAATAATTTATCTTTTGAACCAGTAGTCGGATTTTGATGATTGAGGTGTCATTCGACGCGTATTTTTATGAGAAATATTACAAAATTAAAAATGTTGACCAAAAGGCTCCAACGGCCCCACTAGCTCCAATCATTTAAATTTTGCCCCTTCCACTTACACCTGTTTATCTCACGAACCAGGTGAGTTTTCAAAAGTCTTAGTATGCACATTTGTAAGTTAAGTTGATACCTTTCGATCGGTATATAACTCGACCTGATCGAACAGTCATAGCAAATTTTCCATTCTTCCTGTGTATATATGCTAGTCGCCTTCGCACCCTTCGTGCTGCTTTCGTCACTAGCGCGGACTGCCGTCCGCAGTGATTGAAATAGTTTAAATAACACTTATTGAACCTTCATAATCCATAAATAAGTATATGCATTCGTCAGCCCGTATATTTTCATCACGATCGGATAGTAAACACATAAGTTATTCCAGTAACTATTTTTCATATGTATATGCCAACGGTGGGCACGCAGTGACTCTGGGAGCAGCGACTGCTCTCAACTATTTTTTTGCCTATTCGGTATATACTGTGAAGCCGTAAGAATTTTTCATAAATAATAAGAGCTGGGATATTTTAGAGCTAGCCGCAGAATATCTTTAAATATGAATCTTTAGTTGAAAGCTAATGAAAAATGTATAATATTTTTTTGCAGATGACTAACCTAGTGTAATTCCGTACACTTACCATGTCCGAGAAGGTGAGCAGCGCTTTGGCGGCTCAGCTGCATGCCCATGCTCTGGCGTCTTCCAATGAGGCAACCTATCAGCTGCAGCCAGTGTCGACCAGTAGTGCATCAAAGGATGCGGCTTTGCAGTTCGATACGGATGCACCAGCTGCGGCAATCAGTGCGCAATTGAATTTCAAATGTGTGCCAGTTGATAGCTTGGGCGGGCTTAACTTGAGTCTGGGCAGCAGCTACCAGGAAATGTTTGCCCCGATGAACACATCACAAATCTCAAATGCCTCCACAGAGTCCAGCTGCAGTCCACCAGCAGCTGGAGCAGCACCGCCCAAGCCAAGCAGACACATGGCGGTGCAGCCATTGAATAGCGTGAGAAAAAATTGAATTTTTCAACCGCCATCCTCATTATCACTAATCCTGCTTTTACTTTAGAAATCCTGTCGCTTTCCCAAGCTGGAGGAATGCGCTCACTTCCATTACGAACGTGTACAGCTGGGCGCCCTCTCGGTCCAGCTGCTGGACGACAAGTCGGAGCAGCTGGGCAGCAGCATTGCCTCGCAATCGATTGGCGGCGAATTGGCGCACAGTTCGTTGCGTTCCTCGGGCTTCGCGCCGGAGAGCTGTTGGTTCATCATACGTGTCTCTCCGCAACGCTGTGAGGCGTTCCTGATCAAGCGTAGTTTTGAGAACATGCAAATGCTGGACGAGATGCTGCATCGCTGTGTTTACGATCGCAAAATTAGCGGATTGCGCAATATGTGCGACCTGGCTGAGTCGGAGCTACAGAGCGACCAAGAGGTGGAATATGCAGTGGCCAAGTACCTTGAACGCTTCTCCAAGATTGCCTCCGACTCGCTGACATGCGGCACCATACTCACCTGGCTGCAGTTGGACAATAAGGGACGACGTCTTCCACTCGCCGATGGTGAAACTCAGCGCACGATTAACACGCCGGCTGTGGGCGCCGCATACGGAGTGAGACGATATCAGGCGCAGGCGCCGGACGAGATTAACATTGAGGTGGGCGATATGATATCAGTGATTGATATGCCCAGTCCAGCCGAATCCATCTGGTGGCGCGGCAAGAAATCCCATCTGCAAAAGTCCCTCTACGAGGTCGGATTCTTTCCACAATCGTGTGTGGCCACAATCGGTGATAAGGTGCCACGTAATTTTCCCATGCCTGCCCCCTTGGTGGGTCATCTGGATGCCTCACCCACGAAGCCGGTGCTGCGCAAGCATGGCAAACTAATTGCCTTCTTTCGCTCCTTCATATTATCGCGTCCGTCGCGGCGACGTCTCAAACAGAGCGGCATTTACAGGGAGCGTGTGTTCTCCTGTGATTTGTCGGAGCATTTGCTAAACAGCGGTCAGGAAATACCCATGGTGCTGAGATCCTGTGCCGAATTCATTGAGAACTATGGCGTTATCGATGGCATTTATCGCCTATCGGGCATCACATCAAACATTCAACGACTGCGTCGCGCATTTGATGAGGAGCGTGTGCCGGATCTGGGTAATCCCGAAATGAAGCAGGATATTCATGCGGTCAGCTCGCTACTCAAAATGTACTTCCGTGAACTGCCCAATCCCCTGTGCACCTATCAACTGTACGACAACTTTGTGGAGGCTATTCAGATAAAGGCTGACGAAGCCGACGAACGGCTGCGTCTGATGAAGGAGACGGTACGGAAGCTGCCTCCTCCACACTTTCGGTAAGTGTTACAGAGATATTAATTAATTACTAAATAAATACAGGGCATCTCGCAGTCGGGTTCTCTCTACTTTGGAAAATATTTAGTTTCATAAATACCCTTAGACTTAAATTCATACAGTAGGTATCAATCCCTTTCATACTGTACAGTCTAACTTGCCTGGCAAAGTGACTGGTCTCTGATTATAAGCATGTATTCTAGTTACGGGATGGGTTGTTGCTCTTCTAGTCCTCACACAAACTAGTTTTTTTCATATACCCTGTATTGATTGTGTTCCTTTTAGGCTCGTTTACAATGAGCATTCCACATTGTCGTTGGATTTTCCGAAAAAATATCTGTTATATTACAATTAGCTTATCAGCATGGAACAAAGTATAAAATGAATAATGGGATAATAAGGGGTATAATAAAAAAACCATAGTAATTAGTTTTGATGTAAATAATATTCTATAAATCCGAAGTATCATTGTTTTAAAAAAATATATAGCTATATTTTAGATCAGCGATGGGCACGAATTCTGAATTCGGGAGCATTAGAGTCTACCTAAGTTGGGAGCAGCCGCTGCTCCCGGAGCCACTGCGTGCCCACCGCTGTTTTAGATTGGTTATACAGCAATAGTATCGATAAATATCCCCAATAAACTGTCTAATAGATTCGCCTTTTGCTATTTACAGGGTAGCTGCTAGCACAATATCAATCCAATCGTATTTATTTCTCAGAAATGTTACAAGATTTTTTCCCAATGAACTGATCTTTCATAGTAATTTCCCAACTCTTTCTGTCTCTTCCCTTCTTTTTTCTCCTTTATCAGCACGTTGCAATACTTGTCGGAGCACTTGCATAAGGTATCGCAACATCATGAACGCACCGGGATGACGGACAAGAATTTGGCCATTGTTTGGGCGCCCAATTTGCTGCGATCGCCGGCACTGGAGTCTGGAGGCGTGGCAGCGTTGCGGGGCGTGGGCGTTCAGGCTGTGGTCACCGAGTACCTGATACGCAACTGTCACAACATCTTCGACTCGCTCGAGGAACACAATGCACGTCTCAGTATTGTGGGCAATGCCTTGGCGGCGCCACCGCCAGCTGGTGATCTGCGTCTGGAGTCGTTGACCGACTGTGAGAGTCTGCTGGTGGAGCAGCGTGAACAGGATCAATCACTGGTGTTGGTGGAGCGCCCCAAGAGCCTGAGCACGGGTGGGGCCAAGCTGATAAGCCTGGAGGAGGCACAGGAGCGTCACTCGCGCATCGAATGCAGCGGTGATTTGAAGCAATCGCTGCCGATTAACATGTTGACCAGTGGCGGTGGCAGCCACAATCACAATCACAGCAGCAGCAACAATCACAGTGGCAACAATATCACCACCAACATTGGCTCCTACATTGAGGTCGGCGGCGGACCATCCAGTCTGCCGGACAAGTATCACACGGTGCTATCGGTGCCGCGCAGCTGGCAAAAGCGCAAGCCGGACAAGACGCCCTCCTGGAAGAGCATATTCACGCGCAGCCAGCGTCCGGGCAATGAGCCCAATGACCACAAGCTAAGCATCGATGGCGCCACCAAGGAACCCAGCGGCACGTCGCGCGTCAGTTTCGTGCAGATATCGCATGCACATGCCAGCAAGGAGCTGTCGAAGCACGACAAGCCCAAGTCGATCGAGCTGCTGGAGACGACACGGGATCGAGATGCTCGGGATGCGGCGCTGGGCAGCAAGCCGATGGAGCTGTGCATACGCTCCAACTCCATAGACAGTCTGCGTACGGTGGGTCACTCGAGGAGTGTGTCCCACGATTCGTACTTTGATCTGTTGCAGTCGCCGCAGCGCGGCCACATGACTACCTGTCCGTCGCGTGAACTGTCCGAGCTGGGTCTGAACTTTGATCGCGAGGAGCCCGAAATGCGCATTTTCTCGGAGAGCGAGTCACTGGTCAGTTCACCGCGCGTGGGCAAGGAAAATGTGCCGCCTGCCGCTGCTGGCTGTGCCACGCGACGCATAATGCGCGCCCGGCCCGAGGAGTTCTCCAGCCAGACGAACAGCGTCAATCCCAGCCCCAAGAAACAGCCGCGTCTCAATCTGCTGTCGCCCAGTGCGGCGGCACGTCAGTTGCCAGTTGCCAGCAATCCATGTGGCCATGAGCCGGCCGGTGCCGAGAACTGTTGCAAGCGCTACAAGCTGGAGGATCAGCTCTCGGATATACAGTTCATTGACTGCGGCACACCGGAGCATCCTACGCCGGCGCAACAGCAATTCGCCAGCGTTGAGGTGCATCCGCCGCCAAAGCCAGCACGTGCTGGTGTCCAACAGCCAACAGACAACGTCGGATGCGGAGCTAGAGATGCGCCAGCTGGAGCGGGAGCAGGTGCTGCACGCTATAGCTATCCTTCGGTGCAGTTGGGCGCCAAGCGCAAGGAACAGCTGGCGGCCAAGGAGCGTTTCAGTTATCAGGGCACCTTCACGCAGCCAGCCAGCAGCAAGCAGGAGTCGAGGTCGCAGTTACCGTGAGTATTTGCCACATTCCTTTTTATCAGGGACCGTAACTTTTATAAGTTTTAAAATATTAATTGCAAATTAACAATTATTTTCAAATTTTTATTTTAAAGTTCCAAATAACAATTATTCTAAATTTTTATTTTATTCTGATTTTTTCTATAAAAATAAAAAATACGATTTTTGTATTTTTATTTTAAAAGTTACAAATAAGAGCTATTCCGTGGTTTTTATTTAAAAATCAAAAAATAAAAGTAAAGTTGTATATCTTTTGAACCAAGTTGTGTATTACATTAATTTATTATTCGTGATCTATGACTCGAGACCTTTCATATGATACATCACATGTTCTTTAAGAACGAAATTGAGCATCCGTCTTTTTCTATTGTATTTAATTTTTTCTTGTTTATTCTGTTGCAGTAATATTATATAACATAGTAGTACACTCAGACTAACACTTATTCGTACACCCTTTTTTTTACTTTAACAGCTATATTAGTTAAGTCTTCACATTAAAAAAAATATATTTGAAAAGGTCGTTTAAATTCCGTTTGAGTGATGCAAAACTTTTCTTAACCCATTAAGTACTCATTGAATATTTTGAGTTAAAAAAAAGTCAATTTTTCAACTTTTTCCCCCGATTTTTTTCAAAAAAAACTTTGATGCAGAAAAATTCTTCAAACAATTCTAAGAGTGACTGCAAAAAAAAATTTTCAAAATTATTTTTGCTAGTATTTTTTATAATATTTTGAAAATTGCGAAAAAGGCACTTTTTGTGTGAAAGTGCGAAAAAGTGGGAAAAAGGGGTTAAAATGTTCATTTTTAGAATTTTCAAAAAATTATAAAAAATACTAGCAAAAATATTTTTGAAAATTTTTTTTTTGCAGTCACAGTTGATACTAAAAATATCAAAAATATTCAAGAAATCATAAAAATACCAAAAAATAGTATGACTTTAACTTTTATTTTTTATTTTTATTTGTAACTTTTAAAATATTAATTTAAAAATAACTTATTTTTTATTTTTATTGACAAAATTAGAAATAAGTATTATTTCACAACATTTTATTAAAAAATGAATATTAATGATCTTCTTTTACTTTTCAAATAAAAATAAGAATTAAACTTGATTTATATCTTACAAATTGAAAATAAAAGTTTTAAGCTGATATTGACAGCTCCGACTGAAATAGAAATTTTGGTTAACACCATTTTACTGTAGGATATTTCCATCACATTGATTTTTAGACCACGTACTTTAAAAAAGTACAGTGGTCTATGTTTTAGTTGAAATTAGCATTAATAACTCTTAGTTGAAGTCCCTGCTTTTGATACAGCATTTACCTTTCTCATTAACTGTCCTTACAGCAATGGCAATGGGAATGGGTCTGGAAATGACAATGGGAACGCTTCGCAACGGAGCAAGCCACGTGTGGAGATATGCGCCGAGAATCAGGCGACAGTCAAATTGTCTGTGGCCACGCCCACAACGCCAGCGCACAGTCCACGCTACTCGCTGCTGCTGTGCGACACGGAGAGCTCGGAGAACAGTTCGGCTGTGAACACACCACAATATGATATGGAGCCATTGATGATGACCTCCGCCATGTCGGGCATTTCGGGCGTCTCCTCAAATATGCAACAACAGCAGCAGCTGCTGTTGGGCGTCGACTCTTCCAGCTGTTATCTGGGCAGCTCGCACGAGAGCTTGGGCCAGCAAGTAAGTCTCAGCTAAGCAAAGCTGGTAATACTGATTAAATCAAGCAAATCTTAAAAAAAAGTCTAACTTTAAAACAGCGGTGAGCACGAAATCTGAATTCGAAAGCACAACAAAAACAACTACAACAATAGGCAGAAAAATAGTTGGGAACAGTCGCTGCTCCCAGACCCACTGCGTGCCCACCGCTGCTTTAAAATGATCACTCCTTTTGAAACCAGTTAAAGTTTTACTTACATTTTTTAATTAATTAGAATTTCGTTGATTTTATATACTAAATTGTAAAATTGCTGTGCAATTTCAACCACCACTTAATATTTAGTTGGGAATTTATTGTCATAACACTAAAATTCCAATTTACCAAATAATGGGAAATTATTTTAAATATAAAACATAGCCTTAATTGCTGGATACTTAGAAACAAACATCGATTGCGTCTTAAGTATCGTCAAGTATTTTAGAATAGATATTGAAACGCTAACGCAAGCTTATCGATGACTAACAAAGATTATATATTAAAAAAAAGGTTAAATCCCTTAAAATAGGTTTATTATAATTCCACACAAAATATTTAATTGAAACATTTAATTAGCCAACGGATTCAAAACTGTTATTTTGATCGAGTTCAAATCCTCAAGTCATTTGCGTATTTTAATTTCAATTCTACAAAGCGTCCTGACTTTAGAAATTGTGGCTTAGAAAATTACTTTATTGAAAAAGTGCAAAAACGACAATATTTTTAGATACTTTTGGATTGAATTCCATCTATCGACAAAGCCAATCCTCAGAGCTTAGAAAAGGCGATTCATTCCGTAAAACATTTAACTCTTTCTTTTTCTGATTTTATTTTTAAACGACGCGTCGCGTCGCGACGCTACAGGGTTATTTATTTTATGTTTAATATTTGATGTTTAATTAAAAAAATAGTGAATACCAAATTTTAACTAGTTTCAACAGAATTTAAAGATAGCTGAAAATTTGTATTAACTAATTCTGATATTTGAGAATTGTTGATTTAATCTCTATAACTAGCTCTGCAGATAAACTGATTGAAGAACTAAGACTCATGCAACCTTTTTTTACAGTTTAATCATCTGGCGGATGTGGAGCAACGGGATATGCATGCATTGAAGCGTGAGCTATCGTTGGACTTGCAGCCAATGCAACAGCGTCTGCCACAGGCAGCGAATCGTGCGGCAACGCTGCCAATCAAGGATCAGCTGCAGGCCAGCTCGCCCAACAATTCCAACTTTACGGACAACACTAGTCAATCGGTGACGCCCAGCGAGTTTGGCTATCAGCATCTGCAGCGACAGCTGAGCATGCACTCGCTGCTGGCCACAGAGGACAGCTCGCCGCTCTACGAGGACTTTGAGCAGACGCCAAGCAACACTTTGACGCCACAAAAGCTCCAGCCGGCAAATATCGGTAGCCCCATTAAGTCAACCATTAGCATTACGTACAAGTCACCGGAGAAGGAGAAGCCGCCGTCGAAGCCAGCTCTGCTGCTGGAGACGAACTTTGATGAGAATATTGTTTACGAGCAGGTGAAACTGTTTCGCAATTCGGTCACCGAAGTGAACCAATTGCTTAATGAGCGACACAATCAGAGTCTCAAACAAATTGAGGAGGAGGAACAACAACAACAACATCAGCACGATGGTTTTGACCGACGTGCCGCAGAGATGACTCAACAGCTGCTGGAGCTAGAGCGGGATGAGGATGACGAGCGGGAGCAGGAGCAGCTGCTCTATGAGAATATTGAGCTGCGCAAGCCAAAAACAGTTTATGAAAATCTACGTGGCGAGGAGATGAAACTCAATACAAATGAACTTGAACTGGAACTTGGACTAGAATTGGATTTAGATTTGGAGTCAGCACCGAAACAGCCGCCAAGTTGTGATAGAATTGAACTAGACAGCCTGGATAGTTTGCCCAGCACTGATCACATAAACATGGCCGAACACGAACAGCCATCCAGCAAATCGCCATCTTTCAGCGTCAAGGAGCTGGCCAATAAATTCGAGAGCTCGCCCGTGGAGCAGCTGCCCATGTTTGATTTCAGTCAACGCGGCGGCTCGATGAAGAAACCCAATGAGCTGAGCTTGACCATACCGACAACAGCCCCGAAGCCCCCAGTGATGCCAGCGCCAGTGCCGCTCAAGAAACTCAATAATGCACAGAAAATAACTCGCTCCTTGGATGAGAATGCATTTGTTCGCGAATTTGGAGGCAAGCAATTGCAGGATTTGGCCGCCTGTAAGCTACCTGAGCTGCCGGAGCTAAACAATCGACGCAAAAGCTTTGATTTTACGCGTCCGAAGACATTGAATCCGCCCAAGCGTCTGCCGGGCATGAGCATCACCGAGGAGATATGCCAGAAACGTGCCGGGGAACCAGATCAACTTATCACAACGCCCACGACGGAGAATCGCATCTCGTTGATACAGAACAATGTGCCGCGTGAGCAGCAATCGCAGACTCTTAATCTGCCCGTTGGTGGACGCAAGAGTGTCTTAACTGGCGTCATACTTGATCGCGAACGCATCGATAAGATCAAGGAGGAGCGTCGTCAGCAGTTGACTCAAAAATACTATGGCGACACATTGAAATCGCGCTCCAAGACGGAACTCAATACCGATGACAACAACTTCCAGGCGTCCGATTCGTTGCGCATCAAGTCCAAGTCACGCGGCGATATGCACTCGCTGCAAAAGGACATGGACATGAATCTCAAGCAGCTGGCACGCGCTGGCCCGGGTTCCGGATCTGAGAGCACATTGCATCGCACTAGCGACTATGGTACGCAACGGGTGCGCAGCATTTCCGATGAGAAGAATCAAAATTGTGATAGTACCAGCAATGGGGCCACCAACACCAACACCACCACCACCACCGCCATCAATATACCGGTGCACAGCGTCAAATCAGCTGCCCAGAAATTTGCGGCAAACAATGCGACAATCAATACAACATCCACGGCTACGGCGCCTGGCAAATTTGAGCGGGTTATCGGACGTGAACGCCTCTCCAGAAACTCGATGCCCCACACAACAGCCACGGAGAGCAATGCGAGCGTTAAGTAAGTAACTGGTTATTGATAATGTTCAGAATTTCTGGAAATCTGTTAATAGAGATTTTCAAAACGCTTAACAGAATTTTGATTTATATTTTAGTTTTTAAATGTTTTTAAACTGTAAAATTGCGATGTTTTTAAATTTATGATTCTATATACGAATGTCGAGAAATATTACTCAGAAAACTAAAAGTCGGAAAAAAAATTAGGAATCTCAAATAAAGAATCGAATAATTAGGAATCCAAAATTATGAATCCCAAATTAGGAATACAGTTATTAGGAATCCAAAATTAGGAAGATTAAGATAAAGCAAAAAGACAACATTTGTCGAACCATTTATTTAAAAATCAGGACTTCGATTGCCAGCGCATATGATATTTATTTGAACCATTTGTTTCAAAATCTACATGTTTTGCACATGTTTTTCTGTGTTGATAGAAATGCAATAGTTTGATCATCAACTTCTTGACACGCTTAAACTATCAAGTCTCTGGCTTTTTCTTTTGATGGTTTAGCATTTATTTTTTTAAATTCGAAAGCATTCATATATATTTATTAATTTGAATATAGGTAGTACAAAGTTATTAAATCCTTGGAAACGTTTGGTAACTTAAATCTTTACAAATTTGGGAAATGCCAGTATGTTCTATTATTTATTATACATACTCATATATATATATTCTAATTCGGAGACATTTAAATCATTCAGATAAATTAGCAAATGGAAAAAACAAAATTCTTTGTCAAACAATGTATCTGCCTTAACAAATTTATCGTATACTTGATCAAGGGAATTGTCAGTATATCCAGCTTCCTTGGCCACACGTATAATTTTTGAGGCTTCATTCTGAAATTCAGCATAACGAATTCATCAAACAATTTTCTAATTCAGAGACATTTAAATCATTCAGATAAATTAGCAAACGGAAAAAACAAACTTCTTTCTCAAACAATCTTTCTGCTTTAACAAATTCATCGTATACTTGATCAAGGGAATTGTCAGTATATCCAGCTTCCTTGGCCACACGTATAATTTTTGAGGCTTCATTCTGAAATTCAGCATAACGATCGGATACAATTTTTCTGACTCTTGAATACATGTCCAAGAGAACATCCCCAGAAGGGTTGCTCTCGGAACTATTATGTACAAAAGGCAGGGTAGTCACATAGACCATTTTAAATATCATTTTTTGGGTGGTATTCAGTGCCAAACTTTCATTTACATTATGCAAGAAATTATGTGATAGATCTGTATCAGTGTTGTCTGTGAGCCATTTAGCTTCGAAACGGGCTTCCCTCATGCAGACCTGATAAATTTGCATTTCAGTCTCAGCAGCAGCCTTCTTCAAATCATCCTTGAGATTCCTGGTTGGAGCACCACTCACAACCATCTGAAAAAAGTTCAAGTGTTATTACAGCTTATGAAGTCAGCGTACTTCAGGATACGCACCAAAAGAGCGAAACTAACTGCGACGGATATGAAACGCATTCTTATCAATCTGAATAATTTACTAAAAATGGACCGCCATTCGTCGATCTTTTATACGATTTAATAAGCTTATTAAAATTTACCCATATCAGAATGCCAAGTTTTGGGAAAATTTAAGACTTAAGCATTTAACCAATGACAGGAAAACCAAAGATACTTTTCCCAATTTTTTTTTCCTAATTTTTGAACTCTGAATATTTTTCTTAGTTGAAATTCCTAATTTTTTCTTCCCAATTTTGGATTTTATTTTATTCTTGGTTTTTTTCTTCTTTTTTAAAATTCCTTAAAAAAGTTTCGAAAACCCGTATGAGGCATCTTGTTTATACTAAATGTTCCATAACTTTCAGGAGTAAACAGTAACATTTTTCGTAGAATGTAGATTTACTAAATTAAAAAAAAAACTATATGAAGTCAAGTATTTATTCAACTAATAAATTTCTCAATCTTTGCAGCAACAGAGAAAAGATCTCACCACAATTCTCAATACGCGATGTGACTGCGATGTTCGAATCTCGTTCACAAAATCAATAGGCTTAGGAAAATTACCAACTACAACATCGAATACAACAACCACAATAACAAAAAAAAAATGGATAGAAGAAAAACAAGAGGAGTAGGAGGATCGGTCGCGTTATATAATTTATTTAGTTTTTAAATTCTATATATTAAGCGCATGCATATACAGACAGGAGCATGTATATGGATATTACAAATGTATATGTTACTATACTCGTATATATATATATATATTTTGGATACTGGACCAAGCGGTTCCAAAGACATGAAGCAGATTAATGCCGCTGGATGGAGGATGCATCCGATGGATCAGCAAAATTAAATTTTGTTTTTAAGTGGAATTTCGAGATAATAATAATGACTAAAAGACCCAGCGCCAAATGCAAATTGTTTTTGCATTGGGCGATTTTAGGCGTTAAGTTTAATTTGTTAATTTGTATATTTTTATTGCAATGTATTGCTCTTGACTTGATTTCGGTTTTGTTTACTCGCGTAGTTTGTTTTTAAGTAATTTGTTTGTTTTATTTTGCAATTGAGAAAAGAAAGAAAAAAAATATCGATGAAATTATGTAAATTAAAAGTGTAAATTTAATAGCACTGGTTTTTTTTATAATTTTACAATTTAAATGCATTTGACGCAACTTTGAGCGAGTTGCTTTAAGTATATTATTATTATAAAATTAATTTATATTTTAAACAAGAACAACAAATTTACAATAAATTCGATTAAAAAAAACTAAGTATTAATTTTTTGCTTTCTTTAATAAATACTTGTAGATACTTCCTCCATGCTTGTTTTAATGCTTAACAAACACTATTTAACTTTATTATTCGTGTGTGCTTAACAAATTCATTGGAAATTTATAACAATTTTTTAGTGATATTTCTACTAACTATTTCAAACTATATCAGAAATATAGAACTTGATAGCATATTTTAATTGAAAAACACTGCGAAAACAATGGTTGTTTATAGGCTAATAATAATGGTTACAGTTCACTAACAAAAGAACAATAAAGCTTAAGAAATTTATTATTTTAAACAATGTTTTTAATGCATAATTTATGCAGATTCTTCTTCCTTTCGAGAATGAATATCCAATAAATTTGTTAAGCACGGTCAACGATACACAAATTGTTCAATAAAACTATACTGTTCTATAAACTTAAAGACAAATATTAAAGACCAATAATAACAAATCAAAATAAAAGCAAAGGATTAAAATAAAATCTAATAAAACTATTTACATGCCAGTACATACTCATAAAATTCATATACTCAAAACATTCATATGACATTTGTATGTGGCTTATACATAATTAAATTTTATTACTAGATAAATTTCATCTGAACTTATATAAATTATTTAGTTATTCATTTATAATGACTTTTGATTTAGTCCTTAGACAGCTGCCAAATTTTAACAGAGAGTATAACAAAAATAACTGAAATTAAATTAAATTAACAATGGAAATTGAGATGTGTACTACAAACAATAACTAAATAGAAAGCTTTAAACAAATAAGTTAGCATTTGATATATTTTGATAAAAGTACATAAACAAAACCCACTTAAATTAGTTATAAACAATTTAAATTGTATTCTATACTGACTGACGTCTTAAGCAGTGCAAAGAGTCTTGCAAAATGATTATTACAATACATAAATTGCATATAAGAATATATATTTATTATATACCCACAATTATGACAGATATATAAATAAATATATATACATATATATATATTTACTACATGGAAAGCTACTAATTATTACATCACTACAATCAACAATTGCAGATAAACGTGCAGCTGATGAAATGAAAACATTTTTGTAAGCAACAACAATAACCATAATAAAATACATATGTATAAAACTAATATTTGTGTTAATTGCTTAGAGAATCTCCACATTAACAGGTATCTAACAATTAATTGATCGGCGCATTAAAAAAATATTAAATATAATATAGATTTCCTTGTCTGATCACTGGAAAAATAGTGTCCACCGTTCCATGCCTATTATAAATCATTTCGTTTAAAATTGACATAAAAATCTGATCGATATTTTACGGCAAGCTAAAATCATTTGGATGTATTTAAAATTGGCCCGGCAACGAGAATCGCCAGGCACTCCTAAAAATTCAATTTAGACTCATTAGAGTGCTCCTCTCCACGGAAATCTTTAGTAAAAGGCGAAAGATTTATTCGACAAATGAAGAGAAGCCAGAGTGAAGTTTGGACACAAAGCAAATAGAGTTTCCCTAAAGAAAGACCTAAACTGTTTGGGAATTATAAGGTCAAAGGTACATTGAAATGTCATCCTAAAGGTAGGCTATCTTTAAGTAAACTACCCTAAGGTACTGCAAGCTTACACATGCTCAATCTCTCTATGAAAATGGGCTGTCTTAGGCGACTGGCAAAGTTCTGGAGAAATCAAATCATTATTCCGCATCTTTGCAAAATTTGGTGATAATACTCTTAAATGGGAGCTCCAATAAATATTTGTGGTATTTGTACCCGTTATTTAAAAAATAAGTAAAAGGGGATATTGTATTCCCGACCCGACAAACTATATACATATATTCTTGATCAGCATCAATAGCCGAGTCGAGCACCTAGATCTCTGATACTATAAGAGCTAGAGCAACCAAATTTGACACACAGATTTCTATAAGCCCCATGCAGGTCAAATTTGTTTCAAAATTTTGCCACGCCCCTTTCTGCCTTCGTAAATCACGAAATGCCGCCACACGCACAGTTTTCAAGATATAAGGATTTTTGTACTAATTTCCGTTAACTACTATTATTAGCTATCATCTTACTTAATCGTAACAAGATCGGATAAATAGAGAGGTGGTATGGGCTGATTAAAGCTTTTAAGCAAATTAAGTGCCTAAAAGCATGCAATAAAAAATATTTTAAAGATTTTTAAATAAGTAACGGGTATTCCATAGTCGGGAACTCGACTAAAGCCTTTCCCATTTGTTTTATTTTGCTTTCTTTTATTATAAAAATTTTATTCATTATTAATTTGTTTTGTATGTTTATTTCCATACCTTTATCAAGTATAAATTTTCAAGAGCCGCCAACACTTATTTTTGAGGTCTTTCGAACTTACTTCTAATAACGCGACGCTCTTATTTTTGCACCTTCAGTTTCCTATGTGATATTTAAGACATTTAATTATTTTAAAATTGAATATTGTGTCTTAATAAGGTAATTTGGGTAATTTGAAACGTTGCTTAAAAACATATTTTTTATCATGTTCAACAACAAGACATCTGATTTGACCAAAAGCTTTTCATGTTTATTTTCAATAATTGCCAACACGTGCCCTATCAACGTCAATCAACCCAAACACAGAACAGATTGTGTAGGGTGGAAAGTAAAAATGGCCATGGGAATGAGATTCGCAATGCAGAACTTGAACATGTTCACACTTATGCACATCATTCAGTGCATTCAACACGACCCGCGTACATCCATAAGCTGATTAATCCGCCACATCCATTCCTACCTGTCCTTTCATGGGCTCTGTAAGTAGCCTGCTAGCAGCACAGTTGTCGGTCGTAGTCTATAGCAAGTGATTAAAACGAGATAAGGTCAGCATTGTTATCATTGAAGTTGCCATGCAGCTCGTTTCTGTGACAATTTAATAAAATTAATTTCCCAAAGTGTTGAGTCTGAAATAAAAACCTTAAGTTAACTTTGTCAATGTGTGAATTATTCATATCTATTTATTAATTTGAAGGTAGGTAGTACAAAGTTATTAAATCCTTGGTATCCTTTGGTAACATAAAACTTTACAAATTTGGGAAATTCCAATATTTTCTATTATTTATTATTCATACTAATTAATGCATTTTCTAATTCAGAGACATTGAAATCATTCAGATAAATTAGTAAATCGAAAAACCTTTCTTCTTTTTTAAGCCATGTATCTGCCTTAGCAAATTCATCGTATACTTTATCAAGGGAATTGTCAGTGAATCCAGCTTCCTTGGCCACACGTATCAGTTTTGAGGCTTCATTCTGAAATTCAGCATAACGATCGGATACAACTTTTGTGACTCTTAAATAAGTTTCCAAGAAAACATCCTCAGAAGGGTTCCTTGCGGAATTCATATGAAAGAAGCCAAGGCTAGTAACAAAACTCGCTTTAAACATCATTTTTTGGATGGTATTTAGTGCCAAACTTTCATTTCGCATATAGATGCTTATATCCGATGGATCTATCTCACTGTTGTCTATGAGCGATTTAGCTATGATACTGGCTTCCTTTCTGCAGACCTGATAAATTTGCATTTCAGTCTTAGCAGCAGCCTTCTTCAAATCATCCTTGAGATTCCTGGTTGGAGCACCACTTACAACCATCTGAAAAAAGTTCAAGTGTTATTACAGCTTATGAAGTCAGTGTACTTCAGGATACGCACCAAAAGAGCGAAACTAACTGCGACGGATATGAAACGCATTCTTATCAATCTGAATAATTTACTAAAAATGGACCGCCATTCGTCGATCTTTTATACGATTTAATAAGCTTATTAAAATTTACCCATATTTCAGAATGTCAAGTTTTGGGAAAATTTAAGATTTTTTTGTTTGACACGGTTAACCTTGTCATCAAAGTAAATTCCATTGAGTTCTCTCTATTTAAAACATAATGAATAATTTTACTCTAAGTCAATAAAAAATGTATTGATTTTTAAGGTCTATGTATGTATATTGACTGAAAACAGAAGGTTAGTATCCGAATTAAAGGCCATAATGATTTTGTGAAAGGTATGTAAATATTGCATATATATTTTGGAATGCTTTCAGTGGTTTTATGAAACCTATAATAAAGCCAATTAAACTTTCAATATAAAAATCTCCCTAGCCTTCATTTAAAAAAAAACTTTCTTCTATCGTTAAGAGAATCAAATTGTCTATTAGAGAAAAATATATTTGTGATAGTTTGTGATAACTGCTTTATAATTGCTAATTCAATTTAGTGTTAAACATAAACGTTTGGGCTCGTAATTATCATATATACTATACACTAATTTGAAATAATATGAATACAATACTTTGGTCAGCTTACTTCAAACAATAAACTATTTTTTTCAATTATCGTATGTCACACCTTTTGAGGCTAAGCTCATTAAATCAAAGCGCGCGAAAGCATCGTATGTTTAAATATTCTAATTTTAAGAAAATGGTGCCATTATTGACAAAAATTAAGTTGACATTCATTCATGTAGTTAAAACCATACATTCTAATAAAAAATTAAACATGTTTTTTCCATTTAAAGCTGAGTAATTTAAAAAAATCCTTTCCTGTAAAATTTTATATTTCGACAGACCTTTTCGGTATTAACAATTATTTCGATAATTGGTTTTTTTGTATTTTTTCCTGTAGAATGCAATGCCTTTTCTAAGGACTATAGGCTTTCGGTTAAATGATGAAAAAATTTTACAGCTCAATTTATTAAATAAACTAAATTTCAGAATTATACCGATCTATATAGGTTTAATTGATTTTCATAAAGTAAAAAAACAGTATATTTTAGTAGTAGGTTAAGACTCTTAACTTAAGAGAGACAAACAAAAAAACCATTAAAAAATTTTCATGCTGATAATTTTTGTACGTCATTGCATGCGGGCATTTCCATAAACAGGTCAACCGGTGCCATAAAATTAAAAAAAAACTTATACTTTTATTTGTACACAAAAACAATCAATATGATGGATTTTCAGGGAAAATAAAAATAATCCCACATAAATTTTATGATTCATTTCGCATTTAGCATCGCTACTTTTGAAAAAAATAAAAATTAGTATAATTTGTATATTTTATAATAATAACTTGTTCTGAACTTTAAAGTCGTAAGAATTACTCAATCACGCATTATGTATTATAGTCTTTAGGAAACCGATAGCAGCGTTGCCACTTTAGCTTTTAATATCTGGAATTTGGTGTTTTATAATTGCAAAGTTAGAATATTTAAACAAATCCTATTAGCTAAGAAAATCAATAACAGTTTGAAATGGATAAATATTTACTAGTAATTAAGATTTTCTTATTTTCTAATGGTAATAATCTCTATTAAAAAAAAGTTTCGAGTATAATAATATACAATTGTCAATTTCTAAGCTCTTAATTAAATAAATTAAAAATAATGTGGCATTTGTGGCAGTGTAGACTCAATAGCAACTCTATTTTCATGCTTAACAAGAAGTCATATGATTTGACCAGAATCTTTTCTTATTTATGTATTTTTTAAACACAGAACACATTGTGCAGAGGGAAAAGAAAAAATGGCAATGGGAATGAGATTCGCGCTGCAGGATGCAGATATTTTCACACTTACGCACATCATTTAGTGCATTCGGAACAACCCCGATAAGGTCAACACTTCTATCATTGTCGTTTCCCCGCAGCGTGTTACTGTAGCAATTTATTAAAAATAATTTTCCCTGGTGTTGTGCTTTTTACAGTCCTTTAGCTTACCAATTTGAAGAAAAATTATATTTTTTATTTAGTGGGTAGGGTAGTTGTTAAATCCGTGATATTTCAATTTAAGTTCTTCAAATCTGGGAAATTCTGATATTTTTTTTATTTTAAAAACTTAGTTGTACAGCTTTGATTTACTGATCTTGAGCACGTGGGGAAACTGGGTGAACAAGGTGCATAAGCTCATATACGTTGATAGATAAGATAAGATTGATAGATCAGATAATTTAGCAAATTAATAAAGTGATGTTCTTTTTGGCAAAATGTATCTTCTTTAGCAAACTTATCGTATACCTCATCAAGGGAATTGTCAGTAAATCCAGCTTCCTTCGCCACACGTATCATTTCGCTAGCTTTAGTCTGGAATTCAGAATAACGATCAGTTGCACTTTCTACCATTTTTGGTAGCATATCGAGGAAGGCAACCTTAATACGATGGTGTGCTGAACTCCCTTTTTCTTTAGACAAGAGACTTTTATATTCCTCTATAAATATCGTGTATTGGGTCTCATTTCGTGCCACAATTTCATTTTGAGATCCCCAATGATCGATAAAATGTTTCCATTTTGCAGTTTTCGGTGGATCTGTCATATTGTTGTCTACGATCTCTTTGGCTAAAGAGAATGCTTGCCTAATAAAGTCCAGATTTATTAGCACTCGGGTTTGGGCAGCAGCTTTTCTCAATTCATCCTTGAGATTGCTTATTGGAGCAGCACTCGCAACGATCTGCAAATAGTTCAAGTATTATCACACTTTTCGAATTAAATTTCCTTCAGGATACGAACCAGAAGAGAGAGACTAAATGCGACGGATATGAAACGCATTCTTATCAATCTGAATAACGTACTAAAAATGGAACGCCATTCGTCGGTCTTTTATACGATTTAAAAAGCTTTTTAAAATTTACCCAGAATGTTAAGTTTTGGGAAAATTTAAGATTTTTTTGTTTGACACGATTAGTATTGCCATCAAAGTAAATTCCATTGAGTTCTCTCTATTAAAAACAACTACAGTCGAACTTCCCTAACTCGAATCACCATTATCCACGAAAAAGTTCGAGTTATGGAGACTTCGAGTTAGGGAATTTTTTTTTTTTAGTTTTTTAAATGAAATTACAATTTCATTCATTCATAAATACATTTCAAATTGCAAACTTTTCTTGTTATTTTCAACAAAAAAATTTCAGTTTGTTCAAGACCTGTCGATATTCTCAAAAATAGGTTTTACCGTTCTTTTGCTGTATCCAGAAGACGTTCCCGAATCAAATGACATAATTAATTTTCCATTTTTAAATATAATTTAAACTGGTCCACTTTTCAATTTCTTAACAAATAAGTTTAAAAATTTCTTAAAGAGATAAAAAATTGAATACACGTGCTGGTGCCATGATAAATATTATTGAGCTGGTGCGCTGACAAAGAAGTACATTTCGAACATCTTTCCTATAGCAATTTCACAAGCCTTAAGAATTGTTGATGCAATATTTTATCATATTACATCACCATATGTTAATGTACATCAATATTACATATCCAAACGATCCGTTAACAAAAGCATAAAGCAGAAAAGAAAAAATATGTAAACTTTATTGGAGATTTTCCCGAAAAATTCGACTTACAGAATTACGGGCCAATATTTTTGTTCGAGTTAGGGAGAAATTCGAGTTAGGCAAGTTCGAGTTAGGGAAGTAGAATTGTATGGAATTTGCCTGGTAAACGCTATTGCCACTCGATTTTGTTCGAGTTAGAGAAACTTCGAGTTAGGGAAGTTCGAGTTAGGGAAGTTCGACTGTATTTATATTTCTTAGTTGGACAAAAAAATCGAAAAGATTCTGATATTTCATTTGATTCTTATTTTCTTAAGCCCATTGTAAGCTAAAATGCGACTTGATTTTTAAGGACTATGCATTTATATTGCCTTAAAACAGAAGGTTGGTCTCCGAATAAAAGGGCATAATGGTTTTGAAAAGGTATATATCAGGCATAAATTGGCAACTCCGACTTCATAAAGCATATATATCTTATACATATATTTTGGAATGCATTAAGTTGCAATCCATTTGAACTTTTAACATAGCTAAAATTCCGCCAGGCATTAGAATAACACCAAAGCTGGCGGGAAAAAGGCCTGACAAGCTGTCAAATCTATAAAAAATTTCCAAAGGTGCAAGATTCGAATAAACACATTTCATTTATAAGTCCCAAATCTTGACCTTCTGATAATAGTCGTGCGTAGTCGTTGAGATTTTACCCGAAAGAATTTCTACTGATAAGCTCAAATTTATATTTTATGATTCATTTATTTTGCTCTTTTTTTTATATGTATATTTCTTTTTAATAAACTATTCAAATCGTATAAAAGATCGACCAATTGCGTTCCGTATTTAGTGCGGTTTTAAGATTCATGAGAATGCGTTTCATACACGTCGCAGTCTGTTTTGCTTTTGTGGTTTGTATTCTGAAGGACATTCACTACGTTAGGTCATAAATAGCTTTTACTTTTTGCAGATCATTGTGGTTGCTGTTCCCATTAGGAATTTCAAAAGTGAATTGAAGGATGCTGCTGATCAGACGCAATTCCTTATCACTCAGGAAGCGATTAGGCAATCCATCTCTGTCGCCCAAATGGTTGTGGACAATAATTTGGAAGAACAACCGGTAACTGAAATGTGGGTGAATTTCATCAATCGTTGGAGAACTCGTATTGAAAGCATGGCACGAAATGACACCCAAGTCTTAATATTTAAAAGTGAGATGCTAACCCTGTTGACACAGCCCCATAAAGAACTTGACAGAGTAGAAAATCATCGTATGAATGGTCTCCTCTCCGACATGAATTTGAAATTCGAAGAAAATGCAACACATATTTTAGCTCAATTTCAGACTCGGGCTACCGAAATGATACGTGTGGCCAAGGAAACTGGATATACTGACAATTCCTTTGATGAAGTATATGCTAAATTTGCTAGGGCTGTCGATTTAACTGACCGGAGACACTTCTTTAATAATTTGCAGTCTTATTTGAATGGCAAAGTTGTGGATCAATAGAACGCTTATCAAATCATGATGTAAATAAAATTGAAAATAAACTTTATAGAAAATGATTTCTAAATTAAAGCATAATATCTATGAAAATTTGCTATGTCTGTCCAATCAGGTCGAGCTATATACCGATCGAAACAATCGGTATTAATTCAACTAACTGGCTCGTGAGATAAATAGGTGCTAGTGGGAGGTGCAAAATTTAATCGATTGGAGCCTTTTTGAATTTTTTACTATTCTAATCAAAAATACGCGTCGAATGACACCTCGATCATTGAAATCCGACAGGTTCAAAATATACTTAAATTTGAAATATTTAGCGGCCTTCCGAAAATTAGATGAAAAGTCACTTTGTCGGTTTGTTAGGGTTGTTGATAATATATCAAAATATCAATATATCAATATATATTATTTTTTATAAAAAATATATCGCGATATTAGATTAGCCGATATATCAGCGATTTTGTTTTTGATATATTATTAACTTTGTGAGTTGGTCACTCTGTGATCTGGAAAGCAAGCGAGTAAACTCATAGACGCAGCGGAGAGAAATGGATTTTTAAAGTTTGTTTTAAAGTCTGTAAAATTAAAATATTGGAACTATACATACGAATCTGAAAAAAAGCTATTCATATTTAATATGTAATACATTAAAACTTGAATCTCATCTTTGTTTACCTAATATATTAATGATAAATATATATAACCTAGTGGAAAAAAACTGTAATTTTATGAAATATATGGTTATGTTTGATTAATAAGACTATCTATTTTTATTGTGAAGCATATTACTTCTTTTTTTTTTTAAATAGGTAAAAAAAAAGTATCAATTACTATAATTCGATACATCGATATTTTAAAATGATATATTAAACACCATTTTGATATTTTTTTAAAACAGAAAATATCATTGATACGATATTTTAAAAATATTCGACAACCCTACTGTTTGTTTGTATCAAAGCGTTGAGATATCTTAAATCGGTGAATGAGAACTTGTTCCCGATCAATAATCTAGAAACGTTTGTTCTACGACTTTTTCGAAAAATCGCTAGTTTAGCGGAAAATCGCAAAAACCCGTATCCAAACGATTCAAGCTACAAATATGTTCTATATGTCGCATAGCTTTTTTTTTAAGAACATAGGTGAATACAAATTTCTTTGGCTATTTAAGAAAAATCTACGTTTCAAATCAATTCTAAATATGTTATAGACAATTTAATTCCGCGTTTCTTGACTTATAACACATATTTGTGAAAATTCGTTTGGGCAAGATATTACCTGTTAACTGAATATGAAGTTTAACAAGTCGAATATTAGTCGATATTACCTGTTAACAAAATATATATACATTAGCTAGTGAAAATAATAACTTATAATATAAATTCGGATGTATAGGCATTCAATTTAGTAAGAGT
>JBAMBJ010002035.1:0-35137 GCA_037043495.1 Drosophila recens
ATAATAAGGAGCTGGGATATTTTAGAGCTAGCCGCAGAATATCTTTAAATGAAATGTGTTTCTTAAGTTGGGAGCTAATGAAAAATGTATAATTTTTATTTGCAGATGACTAACCTTGTGTAATTCCGTACACTTACCATGTCCGAGAAGGTGAGCAGCGCTTTGGCGGCTCAGCTGCATGCCCATGCTCTGGCGTCTTCCAATGAGGCAACCTATCAGCTGCAGCCAGTTTCGTCGTCCAGTGCATCAAAGGATGCAACTTTGCAGTTCGATACGGATCCACCAGCTGCGGCAATCAGTGCACAATTGAATTTCAAATGTGTGCCAGTTGATAGCTTGGGCGGGCTAAATTTGAGTCTGGGCAGCAGCTACCAGGAAATGTTTGCCCCGATGAACACATCACAAATCTCAAATGCCTCCACAGAGTCCAGCTGCAGTCCACCAGCAGCTGGAGCAGCACCGCCCAAGCCAAGCAGGCACATGGCGGTGCAGCCATTAAATAGCGTTAGTAAAAATTGAATTTTTCACCCGCCATCCTCATTATCACTAATCCTGCTTTTACTTTAGAAATCCTGTCGCTTTCCCAAGCTGGAGGAGTGCGCTCACTTCCATTACGAACGTGTCCAGCTGGGCGCCCTCTCGGTTCAGCTGCTGGACGACAAGTCGGAGCAGCTGGGCAGCAGCATTGCCTCGCAATCGATTGGCGGCGAATTGGCGCACAGTTCGTTGCGTTCCTCGGGCTTCGCGCCGGAGAGCTGTTGGTTCATCATACGTGTCTCTCCGCAACGCTGTGAGGCGTTCCTGATCAAGCGTAGTTTTGAGAATATGCAAATGCTGGATGAGATGCTGCATCGTTGTGTTTACGATCGCAAAATTAGCGGATTGCGCAATATGTGCGACCTAGCTGAGTCGGAGCTACAGAGCGACCAAGAGGTGGAATATGCAGTGGCAAAGTACCTTGAACGCTTCTCCAAGATTGCCTCCGATTCGCTGACATGCGGCACCATACTCACCTGGCTGCAGTTGGACAATAAGGGACGACGTCTTCCACTCGCCGATGGTGAAACTCAGCGCACGATTAACACGCCGGCTGTGGGCGCCGCATACGGAGTGAGACGATATCAGGCGCAGGCGCCGGACGAGATTAACATTGAGGTGGGCGATATGATATCAGTGATTGATATGCCCAGTCCAGCCGAATCGATCTGGTGGCGCGGCAAGAAATCCCATCTGCAAAAGTCCCTCTACGAGGTCGGATTCTTTCCACAATCGTGTGTGGCCACCATTGGTGATAAGGTGCCACGTAATTTCCCCATGCCTGCCCCCTTGGTGGGTCACCTGGATGCCTCACCCACGAAGCCGGTGCTGCGCAAGCATGGCAAACTAATTGCCTTCTTTCGCTCCTTCATATTATCGCGTCCGTCGCGGCGACGTCTCAAACAGAGCGGCATTTACAGGGAGCGTGTGTTCTCCTGTGATTTGTCGGAGCATTTGCTAAACAGCGGTCAGGAAATACCCATGGTGCTGAGATCCTGTGCCGAATTCATTGAGAACTATGGCGTTATCGATGGCATTTATCGCCTATCAGGCATCACATCAAACATTCAACGACTGCGTCGCGCATTTGATGAGGAGCGTGTGCCGGATCTGGGTAATCCCGAAATGAAGCAGGATATTCATGCGGTCAGTTCGCTACTCAAAATGTACTTCCGTGAACTGCCCAATCCCCTGTGCACCTATCAACTGTACGACAACTTTGTGGAGGCTATTCAGATAAAGGCTGACGAAGCCGACGAACGGCTGCGTCTGATGAAGGAGACGGTACGGAAGCTGCCTCCTCCACACTTTCGGTAAGTGTTACAGAGATGTTAATGAATTACTAAATAAATACAGGGTCTCTCGCAGTCGGGCTTTCTCGAATGTAGTCTGCAGTCTTAGCAAATCTTTAGACCCTAACCATTCTAAAAATATCTGTTATATTGCAATTAGCTTATCAGCATGGAACAAAGTATAAAATGAATAATGAGACAATAAGGAGTATAATAAAAAAACCATAGTAATTAGTTTTGATGTAAATAATATTCTATAAATCCGAAATATCATTGTTTCAAAAAAAATATGTAGCTATATTTTATATCAGCGATGGGCACGAATTCTGAATTCGGGAGCATTAGAGTCTACCTAAGTTGGGAGCAGCCGCTGCTCCCGGAGCCACTGCGTGCCCACCGCTGTTTTAGATTGGTGATACAGCAATAGTATCGATAAATATCCCCAATAAACTGTCTAATAGATTCGCCTTTTGCTATTTACAGGGTAGCTGCTGGCACAATATCAATCTAATCGTATTTATTTCTCAGAAATGTTACAAGATTTTTTCCCAATAAACTGATCTTTCATAGTAATTTCCCAACTCTTTCTATCTCTTCCCTTCTTTTTTCTCCTTAATCAGCACGTTGCAATACTTGTCGGAGCACTTGCATAAGGTATCGCAACATCATGAACGCACCGGGATGACGGACAAGAATTTGGCCATTGTTTGGGCGCCCAATTTGCTGCGATCGCCGGCACTGGAGTCTGGAGGCGTGGCGGCGTTGCGGGGCGTGGGCGTTCAGGCTGTGGTCACCGAGTACCTGATACGCAACTGTCACAACATCTTCGACTCGCTCGAGGAACACAATGCACGTCTCAGTATTGTGGGCAATGCCTTGGCGCCGGCTCCGCCAGCTGGTGAGCTGCGTCTGGAGTCGCTGACCGACTGTGAGAGTCTGCTGGTGGAGCAGCGTGAACAGGATCAATCACTGGTGTTGGTGGAGCGCCCCAAGAGCCTGAGCACGGGTGGGGCCAAGCTGATAAGCCTGGAGGAGGCACAGGAGCGACACTCGCGCATCGAATGCAGCGGCGATTTGAAGCAATCGCTGCCGATTAACATGTTGACCAGTGGCGGTGGCAGCCACAATCACAATCACAGCAGCAGCAACAATCACAGCAGCAGCAGCAACAATAACAGTGGCAACAATATCACCACCAACATTGGCTCCTACATTGAGGTCGGCGGCGGACCATCCAGCCTGCCGGACAAGTATCACACGGTGCTATCGGTGCCGCGCAGCTGGCAGAAGCGCAAGCCGGACAAGACGCCCTCCTGGAAGAGCATATTCACGCGCAGCCAGCGTCCGGGCAATGAGCCCAATGACCACAAGCTGAGCATCGATGGCGCCACCAAGGAACCCAGCGGCACGTCGCGCGTCAGCTTCGTGCAGATTTCGCACGCACACGCCAGCAAGGAGCTGTCGAAGCACGACAAGCCCAAGTCGATCGAGCTGCTGGAGACGACACGGGATCGAGATGCTCGGGATGCGGCGCTGGGCAGCAAGCCGATGGAGCTGTGCATACGCTCCAACTCCATAGACAGTCTGCGTACGGTGGGTCACTCGAGGAGTGTGTCGCACGATTCGTACTTTGATCTGTTGCAGTCGCCGCAGCGCGGCCACATGACCACCTGTCCGTCGCGTGAACTGTCCGAGCTGGGTCTGAACTTTGATCGCGAGGAGCCCGAGATGCGCATATTCTCGGAGAGCGAGTCACTGGTCAGTTCACCGCGCGTGGGCAAGGAGAATGTGCCGCCTGCCGCTGCTGGCTGTGCCACGCGACGCATAATGCGCGCCCGGCCCGAGGAGTTCTCCAGCCAGACGAACAGCGTCAATCCCAGCCCCAAGAAACAGCCGCGTCTCAATCTGCTGTCGCCCAGTGCGGCGGCACGTCAGCTGCCAGTTGCCAGTAATCCATGTGGCCATGAGCCGGCCGGTGCCGAGAACTGTTGCAAGCGCTACAAGCTGGAGGATCAGCTCTCGGATATACAGTTCATTGACTGCGGCACACCGGAGCATCCGACGCCGGCGCAACAGCAATTCGCCAGCGTTGAGGTGCATCCGCCGCCAAAGCCAGCACGTGCTGGTGTCCAACAGCCAACAGACAACGTCGGATGCGGAGCTAGAGATGCGCCAGCTGGAGCGGGAGCAGGTGCTGCACGTTATAGTTATCCTTCGGTGCAGCTGGGCGCCAAGCGCAAGGAACAGCTGGCGGCCAAGGAGCGTTTCAGTTATCAGGGCACCTTCACGCAGCCAGCCAGCAGCAAGCAGGAGTCCAGGTCGCAGTTACCGTGAGTATTTGCCAGATTCCTTTTGATCAGGATCCGTAACTTTTATAAGTTTTTAAATAATAATTGCAAATTAACAATTATTTTCAAATTTTTATTTTAAAGCTTACAAATAACAATTATTCAAAATTTTTGTTTTAAAAGTTAAAAATAATTATTATTTCTGATTTTTTCAATAAAAATAAAAAAAAGATTTTTACAAATAAGAGCTTTTCCGTAGTTTTTATATAAAAATCAAAAAAATAAAAGTTAAGTGGAATATCTTTTGAACGAAGTGGTGTATTACATAAATTTATTAAGAACAAAGTTGAGCATCCGTCTTATTCTATTATGTTTAATTTTTTCTTGTATATTCTGTTGCAGTTATAGTATTATATATACCATAGCTCGCAAATAACTGTCGACCGTTTATTTTTCTTGCGCTCTCGTTGCGAGCACAACCGAAAAAGTTCGTACTCTCTCGCTCTCGCTCTGAGCAAGAGACTCTTGCTGTCTTCATTTATGTTTTCTGTTGAGCTCTTTTCGTTGAGCTCTTTGTATGTCGGTCTTTCAATGAGCAGTGCGTAAAGAGCGAAACGAAAAACGCTCGCACAATGAGACTCAGCAAAAGCCCGTTTGACCGAAAAACTCAACGCAAACGGTCTTCACATTTATGCTGTCCTAAGTTTGTTGAATGATTGCCGGACAGTTTAATACCGCAAACACAACAAATTGACTTATTTTCTCCCAAATTAAATTTAAAGAATTGGTGCACTTTTTTATTCATGTCTCTTCCCATTTTGCACAACAAATATTTCACAACTTCACACACTCAATTCACGATCGCAATTAATAAATTTCGTCTGCAAAACAGACGCTTAGTGATTTGCTTGCCTATGCGTGTGAATGTATACCAATACATATGCAAAATACCGTTTGCTTCATTGAACACGACGAAACGGTATTGAAACAACGAGAACAAAACAAAATAGAAAAAAACGTTTTCGCTCCGAGCGCGAGCGAGCTCATTTAAGAACCGAAAAAACAGTTGCTCGCTGAGCCTTTTCGTAAAGAGTAAGCAAAAGACACTTATTTGCAGACAACGAGAAACGGTCGACAGTTATTTGCGAGCTATGATATATACCAATACCAAAAATACCAATTGATACTAAAAATATCAAAAATATTCAAGAAATCATACAAATACCAAAAAATAGTATCACTTTAACTTCTATTTTTTATTTATAACTTTTAAAATATTAATTTAAAAATAACTCTTTTTTATTAAAAATTGAATATTAATGATTTTTTTAAAAATTTTTTTTTTGCTTTTTAAATAAAAATAAGAATTTAATTTGATTAATATCTTAAAAATTTAAAATATAAGTTTTAAGCTGATATTGACAGTTCCGTCTGAAATAGAAATTATGGTGCACACCATTTTACTGTAGGATATTTCCATTGATTTTTGGACGACGTACCCCAAAAAAGGACAGTGGTCTATTAACTTGGTTTTAGTTGAAATTAGCATTCATAACTCTTATTTAAAGTCCCTGCTTTTGATACGGCATTTAACTTTCTCATTAACTGTCCTTACAGCAATGGCAATGGGAATGGGTCTGGAAATGACAATGGGAACGCTTCGCAACGGAGCAAGCCACGTGTGGAGATATGCGCCGAGAATCAGGCGACAGTCAAATTGTCTGTGGCCACGCCCACAACGCCAGCGCACAGTCCACGCTACTCGCTGCTGCTGTGCGACACGGAGAGCTCGGAGAACAGTTCGGCTGTGAACACACCACAATATGATATGGAGCCATTGATGATGACCTCCGCCATGTCGGGCATTTCGGGCGTCTCCTCAAATATGCAACAACAGCAACAGCTGCTGTTGGGCGTAGACTCTTCCAGCTGTTATCTGGGCAGCTCTCACGAGAGCTTGGGCCAGCAAGTAAGTCTCAGCTAAGCAAAGCTGGGAATACTGATTAAATCAAGCAAATCTTAAAAAAAAAAGTCAAACTTTAAAACAGCGGTGGGCTGAATTTGAGAGCACAACAATAACAACTACAACAATAGGCAGAAAAATAGTTGGAAGCAGTCGCTGCTCCCAGAACCGTTGCGTGCCCACCGCTGCTTTAAAATGATCACTCCTTTTGAAACCAGTTAAAGTTTTACTTACATTTTTTAATTAATTAGAATTTCGTTGATTTTAAACTATATACTAAATTATAAAATTGCTGTGCAATTTCAACCACCACTTAATATTTAGTTGGGAATTTTTTGTCTTAGCACTAAAATTCCAATTTACCAAATAATGGGAAATTATTTTAAATATAAAACAAAGCCTTAATTGCTGGATACTTAGAAACAAACATCGTCAAGTATTTTAGAATAGATATTTAAACGCTAACGCAAGCTTATCGATGACAAACAAAGATTATGTATTAAAAAGGAAGGTTTACTTCCTTAATATAGGTTTATTATAATTCCACACAAAATATTTAATTGAAACATTTAATTAGCCAACGGATTCAAAACTGTTGTTTTGATGGAAGCGCTCATCATATTCGAGCTCAAATGATAAATTTAATTTTAATTCTACAAAGCGTCGTGACTTAAGAAATTGTGGCTTTGAATATTAGTTTATTGAAAATACTTAAAAATAACAAAAACGACAATATTTTAAGATACTTAGAGTAAAACTTTTGGATTGAATTCCATCGATCGTAAAACATTTAACTCTTTCTTTTTGTGATTTTATTTTTAAACAACGTTTTATTATTTATTTATTTTATGTTTAATATTTTATGTTTAACTTAAAAAGAATAGTGAATACAAAATGTTAACTAGTTTCAACAGGATTTAAAAATAGCTGAAAGTTTGTATTAACTAATTCTGATATTTGAGAATTGTTGATTTAATCACTATAACTAGCTCTGCAGATAAACTGATTGAAGAACTAAGACTCATGCAACCTTTTTTTATAGTTTAATCATCTGGCGGATGTGGAGCAACGGGATATGCATGCATTGAAGCGTGAGCTATCGTTGGACTTGCAGCCAATGCAACAGCGATTGCCACAGGCAGCGAATCGTGCGGCAACGCTGCCAATCAAGGATCAGCTGCAGGCCAGCTCGCCCAACAATTCCAACTTTACGGACAACACTAGTCAATCGGTGACGCCCAGCGAGTTTGGCTATCAGCATCTGCAGCGACAGCTGAGCATGCACTCGCTGCTGGCCACAGAGGACAGCTCGCCGCTCTACGAGGACTTTGAGCAGACGCCAAGCAACACTTTGACGCCACAGAAGCTCCAGCCGGCAAATATCGGTAGCCCCATTAAGTCAACCATTAGCATTACGTACAAGTCGCCGGAGAAGGAGAAGCCGCCGTCAAAGCCAGCTCTGCTGCTGGAGACGAACTTTGATGAGAATATTGTCTACGAGCAGGTGAAACTGTTTCGCAATTCGGTCACCGAAGTGAACCAATTGCTTAATGAGCGACACAATCAGAGTCTCAAACAAATTGAGGAGGAGGAACAACAACAACATCAGCACGATGGTTTTGACCGACGTGCCGCAGAGATGACTCAGCAGCTGCTGGAGCTAGAGCGGGATGAGGAGCGGGAGCAGGAGCAGCTGCTCTATGAGAATATTGAGCTGCGCAAGCCAAAAACAGTTTATGAAAATCTACGTGGCGAGGAAATGAAACTCAATACAAATGAACTTGAACTGGAACTTGGACTGGAATTGGATTTAGATTTGGAGTCAGCACCGAAACAGCCGCCAAGTTGTGATAGAATTGAACTAGACAGCCTGGATAGTTTGCCCAGCACCGATCACATAAACATGGCCGAACACGAACAGCCATCCAGCAAATCGCCATCGTTCAGCGTCAAGGAGCTGGCCAATAAATTCGAGAGCTCGCCCGTGGAGCAGCTGCCCATGTTTGATTTCAGTCAACGCGGCGGCTCGATGAAGAAACCCAATGAGCTGAGCTTGACCATACCGACAACAGCCCCGAAGCCCCCAGTGATGCCAGCGCCAGTGCCGCTCAAGAAACTCAATAATGCACAGAAAATAACTCGCTCCTTGGATGAGAATGCATTTGTTCGCGAATTTGGAGGCAAGCAATTGCAGGATTTGGCCGCCTGTAAGCTACCTGAGCTGCCGGAGCTAAACAATCGACGCAAGAGCTTTGATTTTACGCGTCCGAAGACATTGAATCCGCCCAAGCGTCTGCCGGGCATGAGCATCACCGAGGAGATATGCCAGAAACGTGCCGGCGAACCGGATCAACTTATCACAACGCCCACGACGGAGAATCGCATCTCGTTGATACAGAACAATGTGCCGCGTGAGCAGCAATCGCAGACTCTTAATCTGCCCGTTGGTGGACGCAAGAGTGTCTTAACTGGCGTCATACTGGATCGCGAACGCATCGATAAGATCAAGGAGGAGCGTCGTCAGCAGTTGACTCAAAAATACTATGGCGACACATTAAAATCGCGCTCCAAGACGGAACTCAATACCGATGACAACAACTTCCAGGCGTCCGATTCGTTGCGCATCAAGTCCAAGTCACGCGGCGATATGCACTCGCTGCAAAAGGACATGGACATGAATCTCAAGCAGCTGGCACGCGCTGGCCCGGGTTCCGGATCTGAGAGCACATTGCATCGCACCAGCGACTATGGTACGCAACGGGTGCGCAGCATTTCCGATGAGAAGAATCAAAATTGTGATAGTACCAGCAATGGGGCCACCAACACCAACACCACCACCGCCATCAATATACCGGTGCACAGCGTCAAATCAGCTGCCCAGAAATTTGCGGCAAACAATGCGACAATCAATACAACATCCACGGCTACGGCGCCTGGCAAATTTGAGCGGGTTATCGGACGTGAACGCCTCTCCAGAAACTCGATGCCCCACACAACAGCCACGGAGAGCAATGCGAGCGTTAAGTAAGTAACTGGTTATTGATAACACTGTGCAAGTCGAAAAAAAGACATGACCTTTTTCAACGGTTTCCCTCTATTTCGGGTCCTACGAATCGAACTGCATCATTAGTTTTTTGAGTTACAATGATGGTTTCATACAAAATTTTTTCGCGAAGTTTTTGAGCAAGTTTGCTATTTTTAGGGAAATAGGACATTCTTCTTCGGTCTCTAAGTTGTAAGATGTTGGTTGGATGTTGCAACATTTTGTTTGATATTGATATTGTTGATTTAAAAATATTGTGAAAATTAATAAAAAAAATTTATTTTTTGGGTACATGTATATTTTTTAAACGAGAATTTTTTCAACATGATTTTTTGGCTAACGCTACTTGGAATAACAGGATCTTCATTTTGGTATATGTATCAGATAGGAAAATTCGATTGCAGAACAGCATGAACGAAAAATCTTAAAAAACAAGTGGTCGAGATTTGGTTTTGTGGACATATTGACCCAAAACATCACCAAAACTACCTTTTAGAGGCTTGGTATGTTCCCAAAACTTGTAGCGTAAACTATTTCAAGCAACTTTGTCGAAGAAATTTTGCAAAAAAACCCAACATCTTACAAGTTAGAGACCGAAGAAGAATGTCCTATTTCCCTAAAAATAGCAAACTTGCTCAAAAACTTCGCGAAAAAATTTTGTATGAAACCATCATTGTAACTCAAAAAACTAATGATGCAGTTCGATTCGTAGGACCCGAAATAGGGGGAAACCGTTGAAAAAGGTCATGTCTTTTTTTTTTTTAAAAAACTATCACAGTGAACACTATATTGTTCAGAATTTGTAGAAATCTGTTAATAGAGATTTTCAAAACGCTGAACAGAATTTTGATTTATATTTTAGTTTTTAAATGTTTTTAAATTGTAAAATTGCGATGTTTTTAAATTTATGATTCTATATACGAATGTCGAGAAATATTACTCAGAAAACTAAAATTCGGAAAAAAAATTAGGAATCTCAAATAAAGAATCGAATAATTAGGAATCCAAAATTACGAATCCCAAATTAGGAATACAGTTATTAGGAATCCAAAATTAGGAAGATTAAGATTAAGCCAAAAGACAACATTTGTCGAACCATTTATTTAAAAATCAGGACTTCGATTGCCAGCGCATATGATATTTATTTCAACCATTTGTTTCAAAATCTACATGTTTTGCAACTTCTTGACACGCTTAAACTACCAAGTCTCTGGCTTTTTCTTTTGATGATTTAGCATTTATTTTTTTAAATTCGAAAGCATTCATATATATTTATTAATTTGAATATAGGTAGTACAAAGTTATTAAATCCTTGGAAACGTTTGGTAACTTAAATCTTTACAAATTTGGGAAATGTCAGTATGTTCTATTATTTATTATGCATACTCATATATATATATTCTAATTCGGAGACATTTAAATCATTCAGATAAATTAGCAAATGGAAAAAACAAAATTCTTTGTCAAACAATGATCAAGGGAATTGTCAGTATATCCAGCTTCCTTGGCCACACGTATAATTTTTGAGGCTTCATTCTGAAATTCAGCATAACGAATTCATCAAACAATTTTCTAATTCAAAGACATTTAAATCATTCAGATAAATTAGCAAACGGAAAAAACAAACTTCTTTCTCAAACAATCTATCTGCTTTAACAAATTCATCGTATACTTGATCAAGGGAATTGTCAGTATATCCAGCTTCCTTGGCCACACGTATAATTTTTGAGGCTTCATTCTGAAATTCAGCATAACGATCGGATACAATTTTTCTGACTCTTGAATACATGTCCAAGAGAACATCCCCAGAAGGGTTGCTCTCGGAACTATTATGTACAAAAGGCAGGGTAGTCACATAGACCATTTTAAATATCATTTTTTGGGTGGTATTCAGTGCCAAACTTTCATTTACATTATGCAAGAAATTATGTGATAGATCTGTATCAGTGTTGTCTGTGAGCCATTTAGCTTCGAAACGGGCTTCCCTCATGCAGACCTGATAAATTTGCATTTCAGTCTCAGCAGCAGCCTTCTTCAAATCTTCCTTAAGATTCCTGGTTGGAACACCACTCACAACGATCTGAAAAAAGTTCAAGTGTTATTACAGCTTATGAAGTCAGTGTACTTCAGGATACGCACCAAAAGAGCGAAACTAACTGCGACGGATATGAAACGCATTCTTATCAATCTGAATAATTTACTAAAAATGGACCGCCATTCGTCGATCTTTTATACGATTTAATAAGCTTATTAAAATTTACCCATATTAGAATGCCAAGTTTTGGGAAAATTTAAGATTTAAGCATTTAACCAATGACAGGAAAACCAAAGATACTTTTCCCAATTTTTTTTTTCCTAATTTTTGAACTCTGAATATTTTTCTTAGTTGAAATTCCTAATTTTTCTTCCCAATTTTGGATTTTATTTTATTCTTGGTTTTTTTCTTCTTTTTTAAAATTCCTTAAAAAAGTTTCGAAAACCCGTATGAGGCATCTTGTTTATACTAGATGTTCCATAACTTTCAGGAGTAAACAGTAACATTTTTCGTAGAATGTAGATTTACTAAATTAAAAAAAAAACTATATGAAGTCAAGTATTTATTCAACTAATAAATTTCTCAATCTTTGCAGCAACAGAGAAAAGATCTCACCACAATTCTCAATACGCGATGTGACTGCGATGTTCGAATCTCGTTCACAAAATCAATAGGCTTAGGAAAATTACCAACTACAACATCGAATACAACAACCACAATAACAAAAAAAAAATGGATAGAAGAAAAACAAGAGGAGTAGGAGGATCGGTCGCGTTATATAATTTATTTAGTTTTTAAATTCTATATATTAAGCGCATGCATATACAGACAGGAGCATGTATATGGATATTACAAATGTATATGTTACTATACTCGTATATATATATATATTTTGGATACTGGACCAAGCGGTTCCAAAGACATGAAGCAGATTAATGCCGCTGGATGGAGGATGCATCCGATGGATCAGCAAAATTAAATTTTGTTTTTAAGTGGAATTTCGAGATAATAATAATGACTAAAAGACCCAGCGCCAAATGCAAATTGTTTTTGCATTGGGCGATTTTAGGCGTTAAGTTTAATTCGTTAATTTGTATATTTTTATTGCAATGTATTGCTCTTGACTTGATTTCGGTTTTGTTTACTCGCGTAGTTTGTTTTTAAGTAATTTGTTTGTTTTATTTTGCAATTGAGAAAAGAAAGAAAAAAATATCGATGAAATTAAATTTAAAGTGTAAATTTAATAGCACTGGTTTTTTTTATAATTTTACAATTTAAATGCATTTGACGCAACTTTGAGCGAGTTGCTTTAAGTATATTATTATTATAAAATTAATTTATATTTTAAACAAAAACAACAAATTTACAATAAATTCGATTGAAAAAAACTAAGTTTTAATCTTTTGCTTTCTTTAATAAATACTTGTAGATACTTCCTCCATGCTTGTTTTAATGCTTAACAAACACTATTTAACTTTATTATACGTGTGTGCTTAACAAATTCATTGGAAATTTATAAAAAAATTTTAGTGATATTTCTACTAACTATTTCAAACTATATCAGAAATATAGAACTTGATAGCATATTTTAATTGAAAAACACTGCGAAAACAATGGTTGTTTATAGGCTAATAATAATGGTTACAGTTCACTAACAAAAGAACAATAAAGCTTAAGAAATTTATTATTTTTAACAATGTTTTTAATGCATAATTTATGCAGATTCTTCTTTCTTTCGAGAATGAATATCCAATAAATTTGTTAAGCACGGTCAACGATACACAAATTGTTCAATAAAACTATACTGTTCTATAAACTTAAAGACAAATATTAAAGACCAATAATAACAAATCAAAATAAAAGCAAAGGATTAAAATAAAATCTAATAAAACTATTTACATGCCAGTACATACTCATAAAATTCATATACTCAAAACATTCATATGACATTTGTATGTGGCTTATACATAATTAAATTTTATTACTAGATAAATTTCATCTGAACTTATATAAATTATTTAGTTATTCATTTATAATGACTTTTGATTTAGTCCTTAGACAGCTGCCAAATTTTAACAGAGAGTATAACAAAAATAACTGAAATTAAATTAAATTAACAATGGAAATTGAGATGTGTACTACAAACAATAACTAAATAGAAAGCTTTAAACAAATAAGTTAGCATTTGATATATTTTGATAAAAGTACATAAACAAAACCCACTTAAATTAGTTATAAACAATTTAAATTGTATTCTATACTGACTGACGTCTTAAGCAGTGCAAAGAGTCTTGCAAAATGATTATTACAATACATAAATTGCATATAAGAATATATATTTATTATATACCCACAATTATGACAGATATATAAATAAATATATATACATACATATATATATTTACTACATGGAAAGCTACTAATTATTACATCACTACAATCAACAATTGCAGATAAACGTGCAGCTGATGAAATGAAAACATTTTTGTAAGCAACAACAATAACCATAATAAAATACATATGTATAAAACTAATATTTGTATTAATTGCTTAGAGAATCTCCACATTAACAGGTATCTAACAATTAATTGATCGGCGCATTAAAAAAATATTAAATATAATATAGATTCCCTCGTCTGATCACTGGAAAAATAGTGTCCACCGTTCCATACCTATAATAAATAATTTCGCTTTAAAATCTACATAAAAATCTGATCGATATTTTACGGCAAGCTAAAATCATTTGGATGTATTTAAAATTGGCCCGGCAACGAGAATCGCCAGGCACTCCTAAAAATTCAATTTAGACTCATTAGAGTGCTCCTCTCCACGGAAATCTTTAGTAAAAGGCGAAAGATTTATTCGACAAATGAAGAGAAGCCAGAGTGAAGTTTGGACACAAAGCAAATAGAGTTTGCCTAAAGAAAGACCTAAACTGTTTGGGAATTATAAGGTCAAAGGTACATTGAAATGTCATCCTAAAGGTAGGCTTTCTTTAAGTAAACTACCCTAAGGTACTGTAAGCTAACACATGCTCAATTTCTCTATGAAAATGGGCTGTCTTAGGCGACTGGCAAAGTTCTGGATAGAATGCTTAACAAATCATTATGCCGCATCTTTGCTGATAATGGGAAATAATTGATAATGGATGATATTTAAGACCAAATATTTTGTCCGTATGAACATCTGTGATAATACTCTTAAATGTGGGTTCCAATAAATATTTGTAGTATTTATATCCGTTACTTTAAAAATAAGTCAAAGGGGATATTGTATTGTTGGAATGTATGTATGTAACAGGGAGAAGAAACCATCTCCGACCCTATAAAGTTTATATATTCTTGATCAGCATCAACAGCCGAGTCGATATACCCATGTCCGTCTTTTTGTCTGTCCGTCCGTGTGAGCGCCTAGATCTCAGAGACTATAAGAGCTAGAGCAACCAAATTTGGCACACAGATTTCTATAAGCCCCATGCAGGTCAAATTTGTTTCAAAATTTTCCCACGCCCCTTTCTGCCTCCGTAAATCACGAAATGCCGCCACACGCACAGTTTTCAAGATATAAGGATTTTTTTTACTAATTACCGTTAACTACTATTATTAGCTATCATCTTACTTAATCGTAACAAGATCGGACAAATAAAGAGGTGGTATGGGCTGATTAAAGCCTTTAAAAAATATTTTAAAGATTTTTCGGGAACTCGACTAAAGCCTTTCCCACTTGTTTTATTTTGCTTTCTTTTATTATAATAATTTTACTCATTATTAATTTGTTTTGTATGTTTATTTCCATACCTTTATCAAGTATAGATTTAAAGAGCCGCCAGCACTTATTTTTGAGGTCTTTCGAACTAACTTCTAATAACGCGACGCTCTTATTTTTGCACCTTCAGTTTCCTATGTAATATTAAAACTTTCAATTATTTTAAATTGAATATTGTGTCTTAATAAGGTAATTTGGGTAATTTGAAACGTTGATTAAAAACATATTTTTTATCATGCACAACAAGACATCTGATTTGACTAAAAGCTTTTCATGTTTATTTTCAATAATTGCCAACACGTGTCAACGTCAATCAACCCAAACACAGAACAGATTGTGTAGGGTGGAAAGTAAAAATGGCCATGGGAATGAGATTCGCAATGCAGAACTTGGACACTTTCACACTTATGCACATCATTCAGTGCATTCAAAACGACCCGCGTACATCCACAAGCTGATTAATCAGCCACATCCATTCCTACCTGTCCTTTCATGGGCTCTGTAAGTAGCCTGCTAGCAGCACAGTTGTCGGTCGTAGTCTATAGCAAGTGATTAAAACGAGATAAGGTCAGCATTGTTATCATTGAAGTTGCCACGCAGCTCGTGTATGTGGCAATTTAATAAAATTAATTTCCCAATGTGTTGAGTCTGAAATAAAAACCTTAAGTTAACTTTGTCAATGTGTGAATTATTCATATCAATTTATTAATTTGAAGGTAGGTAGTACAAAGTTATTGGTATTCTTGGTAACTTAAAACTTTACAAATTACAAATTATACATACTAATTTCTATATTTTCTAGTTCAGAGACATTAACATCATTCAGATAAATTAGTAAATCGAAAAATCTACTTTCTTTGTCAAACAATGTATCTGCCTTAACAAATTTATCGTATACTTTATTAAGCGAGTTGTCAGTATATCCAGCTTCCTTGGCCACACGTATAATTTTTGAGGCTTCATTCTGAAATTCAGCATAACGATCGGATACAATTTTTATGAATCTTGAACACGTGTCCAAGAAAACAAGCCCAGAAGGGCTGCTCTCGGAACTCTTATGTAGAAAAGTCAGGGCAGTCACAAATCTCGCTTTAAATATCATTTTTTGGGTGGTATTCAGTGCCAAACTTTCATTTACAATATGCAAGAAATTTTGTGATAGATCTGTATCAGTGTTGTCTGTGAGCCATTTAGCTATGAAACGGGCTTCCCTCATGCAGACCCGATAAATTTGCATTTCAGTCTTAGCAGCAGCCTTCTTCAAATCATCCTTGAGATTCCTGGTTGGAGCACCACTCACAACGATCTGAAAAAAGTTAAAGTGTTATTACAGCTTACGAAGTCAGTGTACTTCAGGATACGCACCAAAAGAGCGAAACTAACTGCGACGGATATGAAACGCATTCTTATCAATCTGAATAACGTACTAAAAATGGAACGCCATTCGTCGGTCTTTTATACGATTTAATAAGCTTATTAAAATTTACCCATATATCAGAATGTCAAGTTTTGGGAAAATGTAAGATTTTTTTTGTTTGACACGGTTAACCTTGTCATCAAAGTAAATTCCATTGAGTTCTCTCTATTTAAAACATAATGAATCATTATACTCTAAGTCAATAAAAAATGTATTGATTTTTAAGGACTATGTATGTATTAAAGGCAGAGCTCGCAAAATATGCTCAACCCATTTTTTTTAGACTGTCAGCTCACAAAAAGACAGAGAAAATTGGAGCAGACTCGCTCACTCTCTAAAAAAACACATATTTTTGTTTCTTTTGAGCTCTGTGTTTTACACTAAACAGTGAGAAAAAAAATTTAAAGTTCTCTAACGAAACAGTTTGAATGTGAAACTGACGTTCAACGATCAAAAACTTAGCAAACCAAACGAAGTGGAAGTGTCTTCGTCCTTATTCTCATCGTGTATTGAATCTTCTGTAGCATCATCATTTAACAGCTCAATAGCCTTAACCATGTTTCTGCCGTTGTCTGACGTAATGCTGGACACAAAATATGATTATTCATTTTTATGCTTATTTTAATACATCATCCCTTACCTAAAAATCTGATCTATTTCTATATCATATTCTCGAATAATCTCCACAATTTTGTTTTTAATGTACTGTCCAGTGTGTGACTGAAATAGCTGGATCATTCCAAGTGTTTTGACGACAATCTCATTTTGTTGCAAGGTTGAATTGAATATTTTAAATTTTTTTGCACGTTGTTATCAACATGTTGCTCATTGAATGCATCAAAAATGTCTTTATGCTTGGCCGTTAAGTGTCGTTTCAAATTTGTAATATGGTGTCCTGATAATTTTGAGGCACACACATTGCATTGCGACTGTTTTAAATTTTTGTCAATTTTAAAAAAAGAATGAACTTTATTTGCTTCACGACCCATCGTTTTTTTTACGCACTTTACTGTAATGCACGAAAAATAAGGAAAAAAAACACTTTTTAAAATATTATTTGTCGAAGTGTCTCAGTTGAACAAAAACATGAAGTGAGCTACAAAATATTTGTGTGTTTTTAACATTGATCGAATTGAGCACAAACGAAATTTAAGTGTTACTTCGATTCCCTTTGCCTGAGTGTCAGCTAGTACCAGCTTCTTTTATGACTGCCTACAAAAAGGGACCACTTTTTGCGAGCTCTGATTAAAGGGCATAGTGATTGTGTGAAAGGTAAGTAAATATGTATGTAAATATTGCATAAACTAAGTGACCAGAAAAAACGGAGACAAACATTTTTAACTATAATTTTACTAAACGAGAGAAATTTGGCAAAGCAACAATTAGTAACGATAGACTGGAACACTAGTAGTAAGATTCTCAGCCGGTTTCGAAATGGTCTCCTCCAGCTGCGATGCACAGGCCCAAACGTGATTTAAGATTGTTGGCCATGGGCCGCAGGTCGGCGATAGGAGCGCATCTTTTTCACAGATGAGAAGCTGTTCACCATCGAGCAGGCCCACAACCACCAAAACGACTGGATCTGGTCCGTAGAGGCTCCGAGTACGTCGGCCATTGTCAAACATCGCCAAAATCCGAAGTTCGTTATGGTCTGGGGCGGCATTTGCGCCAGCGGCAAGAAACCCCTGGTTTTCGTGGATCAAGGGGTTAAAAGAAACCAAGAAGTGTACCGCCGCGACATTCTCGACGCCATGGTCAACAATTTTAAATCACGTTTGGGCCTCTTCATGGCAGCTGGAGGAGGTCATTTCAGATCCTGCTAAGAATCTTACTACTAGTGATCCACTTTATCGTTACTAATTGTTACTTTGCTAAATGTCTCTCGTTTAGTAAAATTATAGTTAAAAATGTTTGTCTCCGTTATTTCTGGTCCCCCTGTATATTTTAGAATGCTTTCACTGGTTTTTTGAAACCTATAATAAAGCCAATTGAACTTTCAATATAGAAATCTCGCTAGCCTTCATTTAAAAAAAGTTTCTTCTATTCTTAAGAGAATCAAATTGTCTATTAAAGAAGAAAACATTAGTTTGCGATAACTGCATTATGATTGCTAATTTAATTTAGTGTTAAACATTGTATAATAAAGCATGTATTACGAATTAATAGTGGTTTGGGCTCGTAATAATCAATATATACTATATACTCGTACAATTTGAAATAATATGAATACAATACTTTGGTCAGCTTACTTCAAACAATAAGCTATTTTTTTCAATTATCGTATCGTAGCGCGAAAGTATCGTATGTTTAAATATTCTAATTTTTAGAAAATGGTGCCATTATTGACTAAAATTAAGTTGACATTCATTCATGTAGCTAAAACCATACATTCTAATAAAAAATTAAACATGTTTTTTTCATTTAAAGCTGAGTAATTTAAAGAACCCTTTCCTTTAAAATTTGATATTTCGACAGACCTTTGTCGGTATTACTCGTAACAATTATTTCGATAATTGGTTTTTCTGTGTTCTTAGGAATATGTAAAACATGCCTGTAGAATGCAATGCCTTTTCTAAGGACTATAGGCTTTCGGTTAAATGATGAAAAAATTTTACAGCTCAATTTATTTAATAAACTAAATTTCAGAATTATACCGATCTATATAGGTTTAATTGATTTTCATAAAGTAAAAAAACAGTATATTTTAGTAGTAGGTTAAGACTCTTAACTTAAGAGAGACAAAAAAAAAAACCATTAAAAAATTTTCATGCTGATAATTCTTGTACGTCATTGCATGCGGGCATTTCCATAAACAGGTCAACCGGTGCCATAAAATTAAAAAAAAACTTATACTTTTATTTGTACACAAAAACAATCAATATGATGGATTTTCAGGGAAAATAAAAATAGTCCCACATAAATTTTATGATTCATTTCGCATTTAGCATCGCTACTTTTGAAAAAAATAAAAATTAGTATAATTTGTATATTTTATAAGTAATAATAACTTGTTCTGAACTTTAAAGTCGTAAGAATTACTCGATCACGCATTATGTATTATAGTCTTTAGGAAACCGATAGCAGCGTTGCCACTTTAGCTTTTAATATCTGGAATTTGGTGTTTTATAATTGCAAAGTTAGAATATTTAAACAAATCCTATTAGCTAAGAAAATCAATAACAGTTTGAAATGGATAAATATTTCCTAGTAATTAAGAATTTCTTATTTTCTAATGGTGATAATCTCTATTAAAAAAAAGTTTGTAGTATAATAATATACAATTGTCAATTTCTAAGCTCTTAATTAAATAAATTAAAAATAATGTGGCATTTGTGGCAGTGTAGACTCAATAGCAACTCTATTTTCATGCTTAACAAGAAGTCATATGATTTGACCAGAATCTTTTCTTATTTATGTATTTTTTAAACACAGAACACATTGTGCAGAGGGAAAAGAAAAAATGGCAATGGGAATGAGATTCGCGCTGCAGGATGCAGATATTTTCACACTTACGCACATCGTTTAGTGCATTCGGAACAACCCCGCTAAGGTCAACACTTCTATCATTGTCGTTTCCTCGCAGCGTGTTACTGTAGCAATTTATTAAAAATAATTTCCCCTCGTGTTGTGCTTTTTACAGTCCTTTAGCTTACCAATTTGTAGATAAATGATATTTTTTATTTAGTGGTTAGGGTAGTTGTTAAATCCGTGATATTTCAATTTAAGTTCTTCAAATCTGGGAAATTCTGATATTTTTTTTATTTTAAAAACTTAGTTGTACACAGCTTTGATTTACTGATCTTGATAAGCTCATATACGTTGATAGATAAGATAAGATTGATAGATCAGATAATTTAGCAAATTAATAAAGTGATGTTCTTTTTGGCAAAATGTATCTTCTTTAGCAAACTTATCGTATACCTCATCAAGGGAATTGTCAGTAAATCCAGCTTCCTTCGCCACACGTATCATTTCGCTAGCTTTAGTCTGGAATTCAGAATAACGATCGGTTATTTTTGGCAGCATATCGAGGAAGGCAACCTTAATACGATGGTGTGCTGAACTCCCTTTTTCTTTAGACAAGAGACTTTTATATTCCTCTATAAATATCGTGTATTGAGTCTCATTTCGTGCCACAATTTCATTTTGAGATCCCCAATGATCGATAAAATGTTTCCATTGTGCAGTTTTCGGTGGATCTGTGTCATATTGTTGTCTACGATCTCTTTGGCCAAAGAGAATGCTTGCCTAATAAAGTCCTGATTTATCAGCACTCGGGTTTGGGCAGCAGCTTTTCTCAATTCATCCTTGAGATTGCTTATTGGAGCAGCACTCGCAACGATCTGCAAATAGTTCAAGTATTATCACACTTTTCGAATTAAATTTCCTTCAGGATACGAACCAGAAGAGAGAGACTAAATGCGACGGATATGAAACGCATTCTTATCAATCTGAATAACGTACTAAAAATGGAACGCCATTCGTCGGCCTTTTATACGATTTAAAAAGCTTTTTAAAATTTACCCAAATATCAGAATGTTAAGTTTTGGGAAAATTTAAGATTTTTTTGTTTGACACGATTAGTCTTGCCATCAAAGTAAATTCCATTGAGTTCTCTCTATTAAAAACAACTATTTATATTTCTTAGTTGGACAAAAAAATCTAAAAGATTCTGATATTTCATTTGATTCTTATTTTCTTAAGCCCATTTTGTAAGCTAAAATGCGACTTGATTTTTAAGGACTATGCATTTATATCGCCTAAAAACAGAAGGTTGGTCTCCGAATAAAAGGGCATAATGGTTTTGAAAAGGTATATATCAGGCATAAATTGGCAACTCCGACTTCATAAAGCATATATATCTTATACATATATTTTGGAATGCATTAAGTTGCAATCCATTTGAACTTTTAACATAGCTAAAATTCCGCCAGGCATTAGAATAACACCAAAGCTGGCGGGAAAAAGGCCTGACAAGCTGTCAAATCTATAAAAAATTTCCAAAGGTGCAAGATTCGAATAAACACATTTCATTTATAAGTCCCAAATCTTGACCTTCTGATAATAGTCGTGCGTAGTCGTTGAGATTTTACCCGAAAGAATTTCTACTGATAAGCTCAAATTTATATTTTATGATTCATTTATTTTGCTCTTTTTTTTATATATGTATATTTCTTTTTAATAAACTATTCAAATCGTATAAAAGATCGACCAATTGTTGCGTTCCGTATTTAGTGCGGTTTTAAGATTCATGAGAATGCGTTTCATACACATCGCAGTTTGTTTTGCTTTTGTGGTTTGTATTCTGAAGGACATTCACTACGTTAGGTCATAAATAACTTTAAGTTTTTGCAGATCATTGTGGTTGCTGTTCCCATTAGGAATTTCAAAAGTGAATTGAAGGATGCTGCTGATGAGACAAAAATCCTTATAAATCAGAAAGCGATTAGGCAATTCATCTCTATCGCCCAAATGGTTGTGGACAATAATATGACCGAGCAACCGGAAACTGAAATGTGGGTCAGTTTCATCGATCGTTGGAGAACTCGAAATGAAAGCTTGGCACGAAATGACACCCAATTCTTAATATTTCAAAGTGAGATTGCAACCCTGGTCACTACACAGCCCCATAAAAAACTTGACAGAGTAGAAGAACATCGTGTGATTGGTCTCGTCTCCGACATTGAATTGAAATTCACAGAAAAGGCAGCACATATTTTAGCTCAATTTCAGACTCGGGCCACCGAAATAATACGTGTGGCCAAGGAAACTGGATATACTGACAATGCCCTCGATGAAGTATACGATAAATTTGCTAGGGCTGTCGATTTGGATGACCGGAGTCGCTTCTTTAAGAATTTGCGGTCTTATTTAAATGACAAAGTTATGGATTAAAATAATTAACAATGATGTAAAAAAAATTGAAAATAAAAAAAATAGAAAATGATTTATTAATTAAAGTATAATATCAAAATATGAATATTTAATTATAATATTAAGTAAATTTATATGTTAATTTTAACAATTAAAGGCAACCTGTGTCGGTATCAAAAATTATTTCATATATATATTTTTTTTGTGTTCTTAGGGATATTTTTGTAAAGTGAACAAAAAAATATATTTTGGTGGTAGGCTAATAGAGTCAAAAAAGCCACCTTTAAAAAAGTTTTCATGCTGATAATACCTGTACGTCATTGCATTCGGGCATTTCCACAAAATAGGTCAACCGGGACCGTTGACCGTTTCATATATATGAACATGAAAACAATCAACATGATACATTTTTAATGAAAGATTTTTGCAAAAAATTATATGATTAATTTTGCAATTAGCATCGCTACAACTGAAAAAAAATCGAAATAAGTATAGTTTTTATATATTTTTTCTTTGCTTGTGTATTTTAGTCTTTTGGAAACTGATAACAGCGTTTCCATTTTGGCTATTTAATAGCTGGACTTTGGTGCTTATTAATTGCTAATTTAGAATATTTAAACAAATCCCTTTAGCTAAGAAAATCAATAACTGTTTAAACAGTTTGGACTGCATACATTTTAAATAGTAATTAAAAATTTCTTATATTCTAAAATCTCTACTAAAAAATAGTTTTAGTATTAGAAAACAAAATTTTTGATTTCCAAGCACTTGATTAAAAAAATTATAAATATTGTGGCATTTTTGTGTATTAGGCAGTGTAAACTCAGAGGCAACTCTGTTGTCTTGCTCAAACAAGAAGTCATATGATTTGACCATTGACCAGAGTGTTTTCTTATTTATGTTTCATAATTGACAGCACGTGTCCTATCAAAGCTGAACACATTGTGCAGAGGGAGACGAAAAAATGGCAATGGAAATGAGGTTCGCGCTGCAGGATGCAGATATTTTCACACTTACGCACATCGTTTAGTGCATTCGGAACAACCCCGATAAGGTCAACACTTCTATCATTCGTTTTATTTTAAAAACTTCATTGTACACAGCTTTGATTTACTGATCTTGAGCACGTGGGGAAACTGGGTGAACAAGGTGCATAAGCTCATATACGTTGATAACATTCAGATAATTTACCAAATTAATAAAGTGATGTTCTTTTTGGCAAAATGTATCTTCTTTAGCAAACTTATCGTATACCTCATCAAGGGAATTGTCAGTAAATCCAGCTTCCTTCGCCACACGTATCATTTCGCTAGTTTTAGTCTGGAATTCAGAATAACGATCAGTTGCACTTTCTACCATTTTTGGTAGCATATCGAGGAAGGCAACCGGCAACCTTAATACGACGGTGTGCTGAACTCCCTTTTTCTTTAGACAAGAGACTTTTATATTCCTCTCTAAATATCATGTTTTGGGTCTCATTTCGTGCCACACTTTCATTTTGAGATCCCCAATGATCGATAAAATGTTTCCAGTTTTCGGTGGATCTTTCATATTGTTGTCTACGATCTCTTTGGCCAAAGAGAATGCTTGCCTAATAAAGTCCTGATTTATCAGCACTCGGGTTTGGGCAGCAGCTTTTCTCAATTCATCCTTGAGATTGCTTATTGGAGCAGCACTCGCAACGATCTGCAAATAGTTCAAGTATTATCACACTTTTCGAATTAAATTTCCTTCAGGATACGAACCAGAAGAGAGAGACTAAATGCGACGGATATGAAACGCATTCTTATCAATCTGAATAACGTACTAAAAATGGAACGCCATTCGTCGGCCTTTTATACGATTTAAAAAGCTTTTTAAAATTTACCCAAATATCAGAATGTTAAGTTTTGGGAAAATGGAAAATTTAAGATTTTTTTGTTTGACACGATTAGTCTTGCCATCAAAGTAAATTCCATTGAGTTCTCTCTATTAAAAACAACTATTTATATTTCTTAGTTGGACAAAAAAATCTAAAAGATTCTGATATTTCATTTGATTCTTATTTTCTTAAGCCCATTGTAAGCTAAAATGCGACTTGATTTTTAAGGACTATGCATTTATATCGCCTAAAAACAGAAGGTTGGTCTCCGAATAAAAGGGCATAATGGTTTTGAAAAGGTATATATCAGGCATAAATTGGCAACTCCGACTTCATAAAGCATATATATCTTATACATATATTTTGGAATGCATTAAGTTGCAATCCATTTGAACTTTTAACATAGCTAAAATTCCGCCAGGCATTAGAATAACACCAAAGCTGGCGGGAAAAAGGCCTGACAAGCTGTCAAATCTATAAAAAATTTCCAAAGGTGCAAGATTCGAATAAACACATTTCATTTATAAGTCCCAAATCTTGACCTTCTGATAAATAGTCGTGCGTAGTCGTTGAGATTTTACCGAAAGAATTTCTACTGATAAGCTCAAATTTATATTTTATGATTCATTTATGTTGCTCTTTTTTTTATATATATTTCTTTTTAATAAACTATTCAAATCGTATAAAAGATCGACCAATTGCGTTCCGTATTTAGTGTGGTTTTAAGATTCATGAGAATGCGTTTCATACACGTCGCAGTTTGTTTTGCTTTTTGTGGTTTGTATTCTGAAGGACATTCACTATGTTAGGTCATAAATAACTTTAACTTTTTGCAGATCATTGTGGTTGCTGTTCCCATTAGGAATTTCAAAAGTGAATTGAAGAATGCTGTTGATGAGACACATATCCTTATCATTAGGGAAGGGATTAGGCAATCCTTCAATTTCGCCAAATTGATTGTGGACAATAATTTGGCCGAACAATCGGGAATGGAAATGTTTGTCAATTTCATCGATCGTTGGAGAACTCGAAATGAAAGCTTGGCACTAAATGACACCCAAGTCTTAATAATTGAAAATGAGGCGAAAACCCTGTTGAATACACAGCCCCAGACAAAACCTGATCATCGTATGAAGGATCTCCTCCACGACTTGGAATTGAAATTCGAAGAAAATGTAGCACATATTTTAGCTCAATTTCAAACTCGGACCACCGAAATGATACGTGTGGCCAAGGAAACTGGATATACTGACAATGCCCTCGATGAAGTATACGATGAATTTGCTAGAGCTGTCAATTTTAATGTCCGGATATTATACTTTAATAATTTGCAGTCTTATTTAAAAGGCAAAGTTTTGGACTAAAATAATAGAACGCTTATCAAATCATGATGTAAATAAAATTGAAAATAAAAAATATAGAAAATGATTTCTTAATTTAAGTATAATATCAAAATGTGTAATTATAATATTAAGTAAATTTATATGTTAATTTTAACAACTAAAGGCAACCTTTATCGGTATCAAGAATTATTTCATATATATATTTTTTTTGTGTTCTTAGGGATACTTTTGTAAAGTGAACAAAAGAGTATATTTTGGTGGTAGGCTAATAGAGTCAAAAAAACCACCTTTAAAAAAGTTTTTATGCTGATAATACCTGTACGTCATTGCATTTGGGCATTTCCACAAAATTGGTCAACCGGGGCCGCAAAATAAAAAAAACTTTTTCATATAATATATTTGAACATGAAAACAATCAACATGATACATTTTTAATGAAAATATTATTTCAAAAAATAATATGTTTAATTTTGCAATTAGCAACGCCACTACTGAAAAAATCTAAATATGTATAATATTTATATATGTTTTCTTTGCTTGTGTATTCTAGTCTTTTGGAAACTGATAACAGCGTTGCATTTTGGCAATTTAATAGCTGGACTTTGGTGCTTTATAATTACAAAGTTAGAATATTTAAACAAATCCCTTTAGCTAAGAAAATCAATAAATGCTCGAACAGTTTGAGCTGCATACATTTTAAATAGTAATTAAAAATTTCTTATATTTCTAAAATTCTTCTTACTAAAAAATAGTTTTAGTATTAGAAAACAAAATTTTTGATTTCCAAGCACTTGATTAAAAAAATTATAAATATTGTGGCATTTTTATGTATTAGGCAGTGTAAACTCAGAGGCAACTCTGTTGTCTTGCTCAAACAAGAAGTCATATGATTTGACCAGAGTGTTTTCTTATTTATGTTTCATAATTGACAACACGTGTCCTATCAAAGCTAATCATCCCAAACACAGAACACATTGTAAAAACAACATTTTCATCATTTCCCCGCAGCGTGTTAAGATAAAAAGTCAAATAAAATTCATTAGCTTAGTTTAACAATGTGTAGATTAATGATATTTATTATTAAGTGGGCAGGTAGTTATTAAATCCGTAATATTTTAATTAAAGTTTTTCAAAGCTGGGAAATTCTGAAATTTTATTTATTTTAATAATTGAGTTGTACACAGTTTTGTTTTACTGATCTGGAACAAGATGCTTAATCTCAAGATGCTTAATCTCAGATTCGTTGACAACATTCAGGTAAATTAGCAAATTAACAAAGTAATAATCTCTTTTGGAAAAATTTTCTTCCTGAGCAAACTTATCGTATACTTCATTGAGGGCATTGTCAGTATATCCAGATTCCTTTGCTAGACGTATCATTTCGCTGGCCTTAATCTTAAATTCAGAAAAACGATTGGTTACACTTTCTTCGACTTTTGGCAACATGTCGAGGAAGAAACGAAAAATACGATGTCCTGCTGGACTCTCATTTTCTTTTAAGAGATTAGAATTCCATTCCATTTTCATTATGATATACGTAGTTTGGTTCTCATTTTGTGCCAAACTTTCATTTTGAGACCCCCAATGATCGATAAAAAGTTGCCACTTTTCAGTGTTCGGTGGATCCGTAATATTTTTGCCTACGATCTCTTTGGCCATGGATAATGATTGCCTAATAAAATCCTGAATCAACAGCACATGGGTCTGAGCAGCAGCTTTTCTCAAGTCATCCTTGAGATTGCTTATTGGAGCAGCACTCGCAACGATCTGCAAATAGTTCAAGTATTATGACACCTTTCGAATTTAAGGTCCTTCAGGATACGAACCAGAAGAGCGAGACTGACTGCGACGGATATGAAGCGCATTGTCAATTGTGTTAATGTAGCACTAAGAACGGAACGCTTTTTGCGGGTCTTTTATACGCATTCATAAGCTCATTAAAATAAACCCAAATAATATATTCGGATTTATTGCGTACGAGTATTATCAGAAGTTCAAGCTTTGGGACTATCAAAGGTTTTTTTCTTAGACACGATTAACCTGTGACCAAAGTTCCACTGAATTCCACTGTATTCTTTCTGTAAAAACCGATTAAATTGATTTTTACTTGGACATACATTTTGATGTTATATTTGATTTTTATTTCTATGAGCACGTAGCCAGCTAATCTGCGATTCAGGTTTTGACAGCAGATAAGACCGAAAATCAGGGAAACCGAAACAAATATCGGTTCGGGCTCTGGTGCGTCCAGAAACAACTGTTTCAGTAAGAGGTTCTATTTCGGCTTTGCCCTTTTGGTTCTGATCCGATTTTTTAAATTTGAAGCAAAACAAAAAATATTTTTGTTTCTCATAAATTACATTATTCAATTAACATTTACATCATTCTTTTTTTTGAAAATTTTACTCAGAAATATGTGTACATATTATATATACAATTGATCATTCGCCGGAATGTGTTAGAACTTTTCAAGGGGAATACTCGATTATTCTGCTTGAACAAAGAAATCTTTATTTTTAATATTTGAGGCCTCTCAAAATTCCAATCTTTATTGAATGACTAAGAATTGATATTAAATTTAAAGTGTTTAGCTAATAATACTCGAAAAATTCCCTCAACGCTGGGATTTGAAATTTCTTTATATACTTGATTAATTATACTTAACTGCTGTCCATAAGACTTAGCATGACCGTATCCAAGATCGCTTCTTCCCTTTTATTAATCCTTTCAGCATCAAATAGATCGAGCCAGTGTATCTAAAACTTCCGCCAGCCTCTATTTCAGAATAAAGCTGGCGGGAAAAAGCCTGACAAGCTGACAAATCTATGAATACTTTCCAACACATTTCATTTATTAGTTCCAAATCTTGACCTTCTGGTAATATTCGTGCGCAGTTGTAGAGATTTTGCCCGAAAGAATTTTTAATGATAAGCTTAAATTTATATTTTATAATTATTTTATTTTGCTCTTTTTCTATATATATTTCTTTTTAATAAACTATTCAAATCGTATAAAAGATCGTCCAATTGAGTTCCGTATTTAGTGCGGTTTTAAGATTCATGAGAATGCGTTTCATACACGTCGCAGTCTGTTTTGCTTTTGTGGTTTGTATCCTGAAGGACATTCACTACGTTAGGTCATAAATAACTTTAAGTTTATGCAGATCATTGTGGCTGCTGTTCCCATTAGGAATTTCAAAAATGAATTGAAGGATGCTGCTGATGAGACAAAAATCCTTATCACTCAGGAAGCGATTAGGCGAACCATCTCTGTCGCCAAAATAGTTGTGGACAATAATTTGACCGAACAACCGGTAACTGAAATGTGGGTCAATTTAATCGATCGTTGGAGAACTCGAATTGAAAGCTTGGCACGAAATGACACCCAATTCTTAATATTTCAAATTGAGACGGCAACCCTGCTCACTACACAGCCCCATAAAAATCTTGACAGAGTAGAAGAACATCGTTTGAATGGTCTCGTCTCCGACATTGAATTGAAATTCACAGAAAAGGCAGCACATATTTTAGCTCAATTTCAGACTCGGGCCACCGAAATAATACGTGTGGCCAAGGAAACTGGATATACTGACAATGCCCTCGATGAAGTATACGATAAATTTGCTAGGGCTGTCGATTTAACTGACCGGAGACACTTCTTTAATAATTTGCAGTCTTATTTGAATGGCAAAGTTGTGGATCAATAGAACGCTTATCAAATCATGATGTAAATAAAATTGAAAATAAACTTTATAGAAAATGATTTTTAAATTAAAGCATAATATCTATGAAAATTTGCTATGTCTATCCGATCAGGTCGAGCTACTTATAAACCGATCGAAAGGTATTAATCCAACTAACAAATGTGCATACTTAGAATTTTGGAAACTCATCTGGCTCGTGAGATAAACAGGTACTAGTGGGAGGTGCAAAATTTAATCGATTGGAGCCTTTTTTGTAATTTTTTTTAATTTTTTACTATTCTAATCAAAAATACTCGTCGAATGACATCTCGATCATCGAAATCCGACTGGTTCAAAATATACTTAAATTTGAAATATTTAGCGGGCTTCCGAAAATGAGATGAGTTTGTGTGTTTGTTAGGGTTGTTCAAGCGAAAGCGATTTCTGTGGCACCCTCTATATTATCAACAGCACCCTTGTATATCAAAATATCAATATATCGATATTTTTTATAAAAAATGATATATTTATATCGTGATATTAGATTTGCCGATATATCAAATATGCGATTTATTTTTTATATATTATAAAATTTGTGAGTTGGTCACTCTGTGATCTGGAAAGCAAGCAAAAAATTATAAAAAATACTATCAAAAATATTTTTGAAAAATTTTTTTGCAGACACTACTAAAATTCTTTGAAGAATTTTTTTGCATCTCAAAATTTGTTGTAAAAAATCGAGGGTAAAAGTTGAAAAAGTGAATTTTTACAAAAACTCAAATATTTTCGAATATTTTCAATATTTTCAAATTAAAAGTTGATATAACATTAGTTTTCTGTAAATACTTTGTTTTTTAGTTAGTTGTAATTGAAGCTTTTGAATAAAGTTGCTTTTTGTGCTGGTTGAAATAAGCTGTGAGCCACTGTATCTGTGAAAATTCATTTGGGCAAGATATTACCTGTCAACTGAATATGAAGTTTGACAAGTCGAATATTAGTCGATATTACCTGTTAACTGAATATATACATTTTACTTAGAATTGGACAGCAGCAACAAGGTGTCATAGCAGCCAGAGTTTGAGAGTGCGCTTGGCATGAGTGTTTGTAAAGGAAACAACTGCTTAACAGTTTGTTTATGCTTGTACAAACACTAAACAAAGTTGACAAGTAATACTGTCAAAAAATTTTGCAAGTTTCAAAATTTCTGATGTCTTTTACAAAAACTTCTGATATCTTATAAAAAAAACCTCTTTACGAGGTAAATGTCTAGAGACAAAAACATTTGATTAACATATAAATAACATGTCAGAAAATTTTTGACTTGACACTGCGCAAAAAAAATAATATTTATTAGGTATGATTAATTTAGCGCAATGTGCCGAGGGCCAACAATTTTTTTAAAATAATTTATGTGTAAATCTTAATATTATTAGTGAAAATAATAACGTATAATATAAATTAGGATGTATAGGCTTTCAATTGAGTACGAGCATTATCAGAATGCTATCAAAGGTTAACGATTAACCTATGACCAAAGTTTCACTAAATTCCACTGTATTAACTCCATAAAAACCAATTAAATTGATTTCTTACTTGGACGTACATTTTGATGTTATATTTGATTTTTGTTTCTATGAGCACGAAGACAGCTTATCTGCGATTCAGGTTTTGACAGCAGATAAGACAGAAAATTAGGGCAACCGAAACAAATACTGATTTTGGTTCCGGCTCCGGTGCGTCCTGAAAAAACTGTATCATTATGGGGTTATATTTATGTTTTTCCCTTTCGGTTCTGGATCGGTTTTTAAATTTAAAGCAAATAAAATATATACTTTTTACTCCTTAATTACATTACTCAATAAAAGCATCGAAATTGATAAGGAAACCACTTTATTCATTCATTCAAAAAATACTAAGAAGACGTGGGATTCTGCGTATTTTAAAGAAAAATGGCAAGAAAAAGTGCTTAAAACTTTCTTATATAAAATATAAAATTCGTCTATTATTTTAAATCTCGCCTTTTGTTGCGTTGATTCACATTTCATTAAGCATTTTGCGCCAAAATGTTTAAGTTTTTTGCTAAACAAATATTAACAGCTTTGACGAGAGAAATGACAACTTTGATGTTGCCTTAAAATTTCATCAAAGCGTTTACCAGAAGCCCATTAACATTTTTTTTTGGGTTGCAAAACCGGATTACTGATTGATAAGTTCTTGTGAACTCGGCCAATATATTTTTTATTTGAGGCCTCTTACAATTCCAATCTTTATTGAATGACTAAGAATTGATATTAAATTTAAAGTGTTTAGATAATATTACTCGAAAAATTCCCTCAACTCTGGGATTTGAAATTTCTTTATATACTTGATTAGTTATACTTAACTGCTGTCCATAAGACTTAGCATGACCGTATCCAAGATCGCTTCTTCCCTTTTATTAATCCTTTCAGCATCAAATAGATCGAGCCAGTGTATCTAAAACTTCCGCCAGCCTCTATTTCAGAATAAAGCTGGCGGGAAAAAGCCTGACAAGCTGACAAATCTATAAATAATTTCCAAAGTTGAAAGATTCGAATAAACACATTTCATTTATAAGTCCCTAATCTTGACCTTCTGATAATAGTCGTGCGCAGTTGTAGAGATTTTACCCGAAAGAATTTCTACTGATAAGCTCAAATTTATATTTTATAATTCATTTATTTTGCTAATTTTTTTATATATATTTCTTTTGAATAAACTATTCAAATCGTATAAAAGATCGACCAATTGCGTTCCGTATTTAGTGCGGTTTTAAGATTCACGAGAATGCGTTTCATACACGTCGCAGTTTGTTTTGCTTTTGTGGTTTGTATCCTGAAGGACATTCACTACGTTAGGTCATAAATAACTTTAACTTTTTGCAGATCATTGTGGTTGCTGTTCCCATTAGGAATTTCAAAAATGAATTGAGGGATGCTACTGATGAGACAAAAATCCTTATCAATCAGGAAGCGATTAGGCAATCCATCTCTATCGCCCAAATGATTGTGGACAATAATTTGGCCGAACAACCGGTAACTGAAATGTGGGTGAATTTCATAGATCGTTGGAGAACTCGAAATGAAAGCTTGGCACGAAATGACACCCAAGTCTTAATATTTAAAAATGAGATGCAAACCCTGTTGACACAGCCCCATAAAGAACTTGACAGAGTAGAAAATCATCGTGTGCATGGTCTCCTCGACGACATTATTTTGAAATTCGGAGAAAATGCAGCACCTATTTTAGCTCAATTTCAGACTCGGGCCATCGAAATAATACGTGTGGCCAAGGAAACTGGATATACTGACAATGCCCTCGATGAAGTATACGATAAATTTGCTAGGGCTGTCGATTTTGATGACCGAAAACGCTTCTTTAAGAATTTGCAGTCTTATTTAAATGGCAATGTTGTGGATCAATAGAACGCATTTATAACCATGATGTCAATAAAATTGAAAATAAACTGTTAAGAAAATGATTTCTATATTAAAGCATAATTTCAAAGTGTGTATATTAATTTATAATATTAAGTAAATATATATTGTTAATTTTGACAATTAAAGGCAATGCAATGTTTTTTCTAAGGACTAATATGTTGAGTAAGCAGAGAACGTTCGACTTGAAAAGAAGTTGTTTTTTGAAAGCTTTCGTTTATATGAGGTAAAAGTTGTACAGCTTTATTTATAAAATAAAACTAACTACTAGAATTTTACCGATCTATTTAGGCTTTATTGATTTTTACAAAGTATACAAAGTGTATAATATGGTGGTAGGTTAATAGTGTCAAAAAAACAACCTTAAAAAAAGTTTTCTAGCCAATAATACTTGAACGTCATTGCATTCGGGCGTTTTTACAAAATAGGTCAACCGGAGCCACAAAACTAACTATAAAAAACCTTTCACATCACTGCGGACGGCACTCCGTGCTAGTGACGAAAACAGCACGAAGGGTGCGAAAGGCGACTAGCAATATATACAGGAAGAATGGTAAATTTGCTATGACTGCCCGATCAGGTTAGAGTTATATACCGATCGAAAGGTATCAATTTAACTAACAAATGTGCATACTAAGACTTTTGGAAACTCACCTGGCTCGTGAGATAAACAGGTGTTAGTGGGAGGTGCAAAATTTAATCGATTGAAGCAAATGGGGCCGTTGGAGCCTTTTTGAAATTTTTTTAATTTTTTACTTTTCTAATCAAAAACACGCGTCGAAATCCGACTGGTTCAAAATATACATACTTAAATTTGAAATATTTAGCGGCCTTCCGAAAATGAGATGAAAAGTCAGTTTGTTAGGGTTGTTGATAATATAGGGGGTGCCACAAAAATCGCTTTCGCTTGAATTTCACTGAAATTTCATACAAATTTAAGTGAAATTCAAGCGAAAGCGATTTCTGTGGCACCCTTGTATATCAAAATATCAATATATCGATATTTTTTATAAAAAATGATATATTTATATCGTGATATTAGATTTGCCGATATATTAAATATGCGATTTTTTTTTTTTATATATTATGAAATTTGAGAGTTGGTCACTCTGTGATCTGGAAAGCAAGCGAGTAAGCTCATAAACGCAGCGAAGAGAAATCCAAATATTGGAACTAAACATACGAATCTGAAAAAAATCTATTCATATTTAATATGTAATACATTAAAGCTTGAATCTCATTTTTGTTTGCCTAATATATTAATGACAAATATATACAGTCGAACTTCCCTAACTCGAACTTCCCTAACTCGAAGTCTCTCTAACTCGAACAATATCGAGTGGCAATACAAGGCAAATTTCATACAATTCTACTTCCCTAACTCGAACTTTTTTCGTGGATAATGGTGATTCGAGTTAGGGAAGTTCGACTGTATAACCTAATGGAAAAAAACTGGAATTTTATGAATTATATTGTTATGTTTGGTGAATAATTCTATCAATTTTTATTGTAAGGCATATTACTTTTTTTTTTTTAGAAAGGTAAAAAAAAAAATCAATTTTATCGATATATCGATATTTTAAAATTATGTATTAAATATCATTTATATATTTTTTTTAAAACAGAAAATATCATCGATACGATATTTTAAAAATATTCGAAAACCCTACTGTTTGTTTGTTTGTTTGTTCGACAACCCTACTGTTTGTTTGTTTGTTTGTTTGTATCAAAGCGTTGAGATATCTTAAATCGGTGAATGAGGACTTGTTCCCGATCAAAAATCTAGAAACGTTTGTTCTACGACTTTTTCGAAAAATCGCTAGTTTAGCGGGAAATTGCTAAAACCCGTATCCAAACGATACAAGCTACAAATATGTTCTATATGTCGCATAGCTTTTCTTAAGAACATATGTAGGTAAAAAGCTACAGGTGAAAAAAATTTCTTTGTCTATTTAAAAAAATCTACGTTTCAAATCACTTTTAAATATGTTATAGACAATTTAATTCCGCGTTTCTTTACATACATATCTGTGAAAATTCGTTTGGGCAAGATATTACCTGTTTACTAAATATGAAGTTTGACAAGTCGAATATTAGTCGATATTACCTGTTAACTGAATTGGACAGCAGCAACAAGGTGTCATAGCAGCCAGAGTTTGAGAGTGCGCTTGGCATGTTGGCATGAGTGTTTGTAAAGGAAACCAGTGCCAAACAGTTTGTTTATGCTTGTACAAACAATAAACAAAGTTGACAAGTTATACTGTCAAAAAATATTGCAAGATTCAAAATTTCTGATGGCTTTTTCAAAAATTTCTGATATCCCATGAAAAACCTCTTTACGAGGTAAATGTCTAGAGACAAAAACATTTTTATGCCCCAAAATTTCTGATTCATAATTTTGTGACGAATAATAATATAATATGACGAAAAAGTAATATAAATTAGGTGTAAAGAATTTAGCGCAATGTGCCGAGGGCCAACAATTTTTTTAAAATAATTTATATGTAAATCTTAATATAATTAGTGAAAATAATAACATATAATATAAATTTGGATGTATAGGCTTTCAATTGAGTACGAGC
>JBAMBJ010002036.1:0-11903 GCA_037043495.1 Drosophila recens
ATTCAAACGGAATTTAAACGACCTTTCTAAATATATTTTTTTACTGTGAAGACTAAAGTAAATAAAAGTGTGTACGAATAAATGTTGGTCTAAGTGTATTTAGAAGACAAATCATGGAATATATTTCCGCTAGAAAATCTGTTCAGTTTTGGCAAAGTTATGAAAGTTTAAAGATGGTCTGATTCTCAACCTAGCCTTTTTACAAGTTAAAATTTACGCGGGTATTTTAAAAACTTGATATATCGGTATTATTTTAAGATATAAGAAAAACTATTATTCATCAAGAAAACTTAAATTTTAGTTATATCTATCTATTAGTTAGCTAAGACCTTAACTAACCCTATATATAAATTAAAGAGAGAGTTACTTTTTGACTCACTTATTGTCCTCCAATGACATGGTCTCCGACGATCCGTGCGAGGCAACTGAAGTACCTGCAAGCGAACTTCGTATTGAGTGCGAATCCTCGGGTACAGTAAGCGTAACTAATTTGTTTATATATTGTTGTTGTAGTTGTTTTTGTTGTTGTGTATGCCAATTTGTTTTAAATTCGTTCCAAATTGTTTCGATCCCGATCCCATTTAGCCAATGCGTTGAGTTTTTGATTTTATTTTGGAAAAGAATTTGCATTTAGTTGCGTATTCGGAATTTTGTTAGAAATGTTAGTTTTTTTAATATTTATTTATTGTTTTTGTTTTCGTTATGTTTGTGTGTGTGTGTATTGTGCAAAAATAATGTGTATACTTTTTTTATTAATCAATTATGAGCTGCAATACAGTTGTTTATTCTAGAAACTGAACATGCAGAGTGTGTGGAAGAAACAATAACAATAAACTAACAGAAAACAAATTTTCAGTACAAAATCATATTTTTATTTTTGTGTGGCATTTATCTAATATTTTTATAATAATATAAATTTATACATATAATGTTTTGCTAGACAAATTAGAGCTACAATTTGAATTTGGCTTCAACATAAACTAATGTTTGAGTGTGTGCAAAAGGATTTCCGATCGAATTTCGAATTTCAGCTTTGTAACAAATTCACAATAATAATTAAAGAAGTGAAATCAATGTGAAATTGAAATTCGGAACAGAAGTGTTTATAAATGCAATCAAAACTTAGGCAGACTTGTATTTTAAATATGTTTTGCTTGTTCTATGTAAGGTATAAAGTAGTAAATTTATCAGGAATATTTAAGTGGGAATCGTTAATAAATACGTAAGTAAGTAGTTAGTTGGTTGGTTGTGCATTGAAATCGTTGTACGTACTGCTGGAATCGTTGGTAGTATCTTAGGAATTATCAGTTATCAGTGGAATATGACCGATTCATATAATATCAGAATTTTGAGAAATATATATTATTTATATATATTTGTAGGTATATAATTTATGATTATGTGCTAAGCAAATTTGAACAACTATTTTGATAGCCAAATTAAAGCTAATTACATAAATTTCATTCACTAATTAATTGGCATAACATTTAACTTTGAGCAACGGCAAAATCAAAGATCAAATCAAGTACAAATAAAGCTTAACATATACAAAAAAAAAAACAGACTAAAGACGCGTATTCTCCACGCTCAGCGCATCATCATCAACATCATTATTATAATCATTGCCAACTTTGGGATTAACATTTTGTTGGTGCACATTTGTTATAATCTTCTCGTGCCGATCGTCGCCTTTTCCATTCTGGACAATGATGCGTACGCTGTGAGCTGGAGTTGGATGTGGAAGTGCGGATGATACAGTTTGGTGATTCTCATGCTGCAACTGCAGCTGCTGACATTGAAGCGCCTCCAGCGCTCTGTCCAGATCGAGACGATTGCGACTATCGCTATCGCTGCTGTAACTATGCCTCTTGCCCCGGCCATTTGGCAATGAATCAACAGATTGGAGATGCTGCATCTGGTGCCAAGGATAGTTGAGATTGTTAACGCTCTGGCTGCGGTTGTCTTCGGGACCGGTGATCACAAACCCATTGCTATACAGCGAGTAACTGCTAATCGCCGGCGATGTGGCTAAACTAGTCATACTCTGATAGGTTTTCATTGAATACGCATCACCTACGGACAATAGAGATTACAAGGCATTTTTGCCGGGTTTAGTTTTCAATTTTCGCCAATGCGCATAGAGAGAGACAGAGAGAAAAAGAGACAGTGAGAGCGACAAACAAATCACAGAGATCCACTCCAAGATTTCCCACGCAGACATTGAGCGTTAAGCGTGTATTGGATTTGTGCATGATACATGGACCATGGACAATGTTAGACAATGTGTGGAGCGGTTTTGTGAGCGTGTGTTGGGTGAAAGATTGACGTAATTACATAATGGGAACATCTTTGAAATGACTTTGTGAACGGGCGCGCGTATTTATTATAAGCGTGACTCAGCGGGTTACGTTTTGGATAATGTATATACATTTTGATTGATATCCATCGACATCAAAAGGGGTTAACAATTAATAAATATATGTACAGTTTTAGTTAAGTGCCCACAACAACCAGAACTCGTAATATCTAACACCTGCTCCTGCTTACAGGGTATACCCAAGTTGTTCAACTTCCATTTAAGCCATTTGATGGGTCAAAGAACTCCTCGCCGCTGACACAATCAAACTTTTCCAGCATGCAGCAATAAAGTTTTATAAATATAACAACAATTAACTCCCAACGTGTTTATGTATCGTTAAATGTTTTTATCTTATGTTGGCTATCAATATAAACTTTTATTTCTTAATAAATTTGTTAGTTATTTGCAGAACAACGCGTGATTTTAACCATGGTTTAAAAACAAAAGTGGGTCCAATAAGAAAACCTTATCAATGTTCCAGTTATTGCAATAAGTGAACAGCTAGTCAATTATTTGTTTTGACTCAATAAAAAATTTAAACCCATTTAAACTTAGTATAACTTTATTTTAACCATAAAAGAAAAAATAACATTCCCAGAAAAAACTATTTATATTGGCAAAACAACTACTTGACTTACTGTAAGCACAAATCATACAAACTGCTCATGACGACGCCCTCTTCACACAATCAATTTGTAAGTAATACAATAATAATAAAAGCCTAGATCACAACAAACCAAAAGAGTCAACTCGTATATACAATAAAAGAGAACTCAAACACGTAACGTTAAACAATAAATACTCGTACATACATATGCCGTAAGCTCAATACAATACAAAAGAAGACTGTATACTTAAGAAAGACGATCACAAATATATAAATACGTATAACAATATTCTGTTTTCATACTAAATACATACAATATTATCAATTGTGATTTAAAAAAGCTTGCACCACACACTGATTTATACAATTATCGAGTGCCATATCTATGTATTTATTTATATACATATACTTGTATTATAAAGATTGATAAGTTTAGTTGTTTTGTTGATTTAGTAAAGAAGCAAGCGTTAGTAATGGTGTCAGGTTTTAGTAATTGTGCCAAGGTATAGTAATCGATAAAGACGTTAACTCACCAGTAGCGCACTCGGATGTCTCGTATGATACAGTTGATTGCACCTCAATTGCGTTTTGTTCTTGTCTGTAAAGCATTAAAAGCGAATCAATGAATAAGTGTAATTACTTCAATTGTAATCGCATATTGTCCACCTTGATATCACATCGGTTAAGACTTGCTTCTCCGTATCGGTATAGTCACGTCTGCGTCCCGTCTTCTTCTCTCGATCCGCTTCTATGAACACGCCCAGCTGTCGAGTGGGAAACTCATTGGATTTCGCTGGTGGCGGCACATCGAGTTTAAGATCCTTTAACTTCTTCATGACACGCTCCAGCGCCTGTATAGCGTCGTCGTCGTTGTATCCGAAATTTTTGTGTAACTTCACCTGCAGATATTCAATAATGCCATCCATATCCTTGAGTCGCAGCAGCTCATCCTTGTGCAAATAGAGAATGGTAACGGCCATGGCCAAAATCACTCGATCCCCGTCGAGCAGAAAGGTATCCCACACCCGTAAACTCAGACTGAAAGGCACCTGTAATACAAATAAACACATTAATTGGACTCTGATGAAATATTCCATCATTTTACTTACGCGCTCCACAAAGACGACAAAGAACCACTTGATGGCGTAGAGCAGTGCATCCACATTGTGTTTGATAAAGTGTTTATGCAGTTTGCGCATTATCTTGGACAGAATGCGATCGTGATGCTCAATAAAGCGTGTCAATTTGGGGAATCCTTCGATGAACAGACCGTGCATACCATATTTGCGATCCGTAATTAGGCTATTGAGTGCCCAGAATGCCTCCTCCTCCTGCATGTAGAGCAACAAGACGCCCGCCACACACGCCATGCCCTGACAGTAACCCAGCTCCGAGTTGTAAATGCTGTACGCGTTCAACACATTGAACAATGAACATTGCTTGACACTGTAGCGTTCCCGATAGGCGAGATTATCACGAAACTGACGATTCACGTCCGCATCAATTTGGCGCGTCTCGGTGGCATTCTCTTTGGCCAGCTGCAGCATGCGCATATATACGCCCACATTGTTGTCCATCGATTGCTGGACATTGAGCAGCTGTTTCCAGGCCGGCCAGCGCATCCGATCCGGAATGCCCTTGTAGACGCGCTTGTGCAGTTTATCCTGGGGCGGTGGCCAGTGGTTTAACATTTTCACCCATTTTTTATCCCGCTCCAGCTCAATCTTTGTGCGTTGCACTTCCTGTGAGTCGCGTGATGATGGCAGGCGGGAGTCGTGCATAAAGCCGTATCTGGAAACAGATAGAAAAAAAGAGCAAACAGTTAGTTGACAAGCTAACTGATAAGATACCCGACTGGCAACCGATTTTATCTGGTGGTCAAATTCCGAGCACTTGAATTCATATGCTACTCCTGTACTTTATCTCAAATTAAGAGGAATTTAATACATTTTATTCAAGCGGGCAGATTAAGTGATTCACTGCGGTATTAAATTTAATTACGCTGCTTTGTACAATTGCACCAAAAATAGTACTTTTCTTATTAGCTGGTACATTGGTTTACTTTTATTCAATATTCTATGCTTATTCTTTTTTACAAAAAAAATTCCCGCGAGTTAAATAATTTAAGAATAAAAACCCACAAGGGGATTTTTAATAATTAATATGTAATGTAAGTAGGAAAATAATTGTATTTTTAAATGTGATTCCCAAATTTCATGTTTCTAATAAAAAAATTATATTTATCGCATATCAAAAGATGGTACTATTTTTTTTAAAAAGTGGTACAATTTTCCTTTAAGATCTGGTACAAAAAACTAAGTGGCAGCCCCGACTATGATCCTTTTGCTTACATCGCTTACCAACACTTGTCAGGCGGCATTCAATTAATTACTGTTCAATCAACTATTTGTGCAGTGTTGCCAAATATCCCTTCAAAAAAACAGCTGTTTGCATAAATATTGTGACATCATTCAACATAATCACATCACACGCATACATATATACATTTTGTACAACACTCACTTGTCGGTTATGTGATAGATTTCGAATGTAGGATTCTCCCAGGAGTCGACCACATTGTTGGGATCCAAGCCCAGTTCGTAGCGCTTGAATATTTCCTCGCGTTCATCTTCGGCGCGTTTAACTAATGCATGTTGCTGCTGTTCGCCATTATTATCATGGGCGGGCGGAGCGGCCGTCATTGTGGGCGTGAGCAGACAGGCAGCTCCAGTTTTGCTATCCAATAGCTGCTATTGTTGCTGTATTTCTTATTGTTGTTGTTGTTGTCGTTGTTGTTGCTTTTGTTCTCCGTTATGGCTCCGGCGCCGCTTGATGTTTGTCGCTGCTTGGCAAGAATGTTGAATGGGAGCGGCTGCTGTTCGGCGATAGCGCGAAACTTTTAAAGATAAAAGTCCGACCAAGTAAAAAACAAAAACATTAACATATGAAACCGAACTCACTCTCACACACACACACACGCACACATGCACACTCAATCAGAAAACAATCAACAGTAAGTTTTGTACTTTCATTTAAATGCAAGTCTTCGATTTCACTGCAAAAAATAAAGAGAAGCAGCGAGCGTTTGTTACATGTGTGTGTGTGTGTGTGTGTTTTCCATATTAAATATGCAGCAATGGCAACAACAATAACAACAGAGAAAGAGAGGGGGAAAGAGAGAGTGCTGTCAGCGTGCGCATCAACACAAGCGTGGCCAAAATGACGTGATATTCAATAATATTTAAGAGCGTCCATGGAGCGGCGTCGGCATAAGCATTAAAAACAACGATAAAACACTAAAAGTTACTCAGAGACGCCCCCACACCACAACAGACGAAAAGGAGAACTAATGCGTTGCTGCTGTTGTTGTTGCTGCTGCTGCTGTGGTTTCGTTTAATGCTGGCGCTGCCTGTGACTTAATCTGTCTTATGTTTGCATATTAATAACAAAAACAGTGTTTGACTCTTATTGCTACTTTAATAAATCTTGAACACACACACAAAACACTTCCTGTTTTGATTTTTCTTCGATTTTGTTGTATTTTTGTCAACACTCGCTCACTCACTCACACATGGACACAAACTCACAGGCACACACACACACACATGCAGCCATCGGACGCACACAAACTTTTGTTCTTGCGCTTTCACTGCGTTAATGCTTTGTTTTTTTAGATTTACATATTCCGCGGCAAGTATTTCTTTCATTACCATTTAATTTTGTTGTAATTTATGTACGGAAAGTATTCAATTATTTAAATTGAGCACGTTTACTATTTTTTCAGCCTGCATGTTGAGCGAGATTGACTTTACAGTAGTTTTATCGAATCGGATCAGTTTTTTTCATCGACGTAATCGATGCTTGCAAAGCATCAGAGCCATCGATGTTTTGGTAGGCCACTATCGACTGATTTTCATATAAACTGGCGGCCGGCTAGCAAAACTAAGTGGCAGCCTTGGATCAAGTTTGGCAAAAACAAAAATAAGATGGCAGCCACAAACCATGCTTAACAACTTTTAAAAAAATTGTTAATTATGGGATTGTTTAATTTTTTCATTTAATTTTTATTTAATTTATAATTTATTGCTGAATTATTGCTAAAAACTGAAAGACAAGTTCAAATTTAAATTTTGCGCCGGGTGAAAATGTCAGCTAACATACACCAGCGATAGTTCTGTTAACAAATTGCAGCGCTGCCAGCTGTCAGTTGTTTTTCATTTGGCGCGCGTACCTGTCTGGCAGCACTTATGCACTGAACCAGCTCGATAGTCACCGAAATCGATAACTCTGGCCTCAGGTTCCTACGTCTTCGACCATTTTTTTTGCGTGAATGTAGTTTTAATTGTGCTTGTGAAAAATTGTCTGAAAAGTCGATGAAAGCGTCTCAAATACAGCTAAAAAGTGCTGTGTTGTGCAGTAAACGCTTAAGCACGTTAATTAACATACGGAAAACAATGAGCACACAGTAAATCCATTGAATAAAACGGGTACGAAAATCGCTTCGCCTGAAGTGCGTAGCAAATTACTATGAATTTCATCTCGTCCACTGTACACACACTCGTTCAAACGAGTTACTGGGTACATGTTTTGAATGATGCCCGTCATCGGTCGATTGTCAATCAGTCGATAATCGAAATCAAAACCCGCAAATAACAAGCGTTCGTTCTCGAATGTGCATTTATAATTTTTACAGCATTCGTCTATCACAGCGGAAACGGCCTGTCGTTGTTATACTTTGAGCTGCAGCAAAGGTATTTTGGCATTTTGAGTGCTCCTGCATCTCTGCATCAGCATGGTATCAACGCGCCAAATGTGTGGTGCTGGCGCCGGCTTCGAGGAGACGCCAACGTCCACCCGCGCCTCTGTGGTGCGACGCACCACACAATACCAACCTCAGCATCAACAGCAGCAGGTTGCCTCCTGTTCGACGATGATGAGTAGTAGTGAGGCGACCGCTTTGAATTTCCTGGACTTGCCAACGGAGCTGATCATTAAAACCCTTGGCTACTTGGATTATAAGAAAATCAGCAATCTGAGATTGGTAAGTGCCAAACTTAACTTAAGTGCAGGGGGCGACAGTAGTGCCCAGAGACTCTCTGACTGCTTCATTATTTAATCAATAAAAAGCAATTTGCAAAATGTAAGTTGAATGCGCGTGGGTTTCAGTTCTAAAGTCGCTTGACTAAAGAGACGCTTGCGGGTTGCGGATTTGCGGGTCGATGCTAGTTATTCAACTACCTGCATGCACTTGTTGTTGTTGTTCTTGTTGTTGCTGTTGTTATATTTATTATTTTTGTTCCACTCAAAATTTGACGGCGATTCGAGTTGAGTTCGTGACACAAAACACACACTCACGACTATCACGAAACAGTTTCGTGTTCAATGCGATCAATATAAGTAAAAAGGCTAAACAATTCAAGATAATGGAATAGATAAGGCATTTCCTTTGTGTTTCCCAGCAGCTTCAATTTGGTTTTATTTTGTCTTATTAGAACAAAAATACGTGAATATTTGAATACGTTTTTATGCCTGGTCTATTAATTGCTTCTCGTTACTTAATCGGTTTTTAAAATTTAAAAGCTTCAATATTTTGGAGATGTTAAGGCTAGGGATCGTAGCTAAAATTACAATGCAGCAATTGTTTCATTTCTATAATAAAAAATATCCATTTTTAATTTCAATTGAAAAATAATCATTAAATTTCAATAGAACTTTAATCGGTAACTTTTTAAGCACAAATCAATAATAATAGAATTATAGAAAATATAAAATTGGCTTGATTCCATAACTTTTAAATAAAATTGGAAATTAAATTATGATTTTGCATTTATTAAATGAAAGTAAGAATAATATTTGTTATTTCCTCGACATTGATTTTAATTTGCTTTCATTTTTAATTTCGGACCCTGCTTAAAACCTATCCAAGTTTCAGTATACATATTTTTAGGTATACCTGTGCCTCGTCTTAGACATGTCGTGTCACGCAAAGCACGTCTTCAGGCCCGTCTCTAGATTTGTTTCTTGTTTTTTGTCATGCATTTGATTTCGTGTCCGTGACTGTGTTTCTGCCTGAATGTATGTGTGTGTGTGTGTGTGTGTGTGTGTATCTGTGTGTAAGTAGGTAGCAGCGAAATCTGATATATTTTCTAGATGGTCTCAAAATTTGGATGCGGGCTTCCCTTTGCCCTTGTTTATCTTTTTTAGAACTTTTTTAGAGCCCAAACTAAATGAGATTACTTTCAGGTATCCCATCGGATGAATGATATTTGCATGAATATGTTAAACGGAGCATTCGCACTTCAAATCAAGACGACGTTCAATCGATTCCAGTCGATCAAGGCGAGCATGCCACGTCGGGAGTCGGCGCGTCGGAATCATCCGCTGGCCTGCGAATGTGACATCATCGAGACATGCTACATGCGCCTGTCGCTGCTCCAAATGTCCATGGGGAAGCACATTGAGCGTGGCCATTGTTGTTTCTTTCCGGGTGCCGTAAGTAAAGATTCAGTAACTTGCTAACCCACGATCTAAACTAAACTTTATCCCGCAGATACTCGATGAGGTACACTCAATTTTGAACTATATTAGTATTACGCCGCGATTGCAGCGTCCATATCGCGTCACCGATGAACTATTTGATCTCTCCACCATGGCCATGGAGTACTTTAAGGATCGCATTGAATCCACGCTGCCTGGACTGGCGTACAAGGACTTCTTTCAGTTGCCCATTACCACAAAACGGCGTAAGTTGTTGTATTGTCATTATATTCACTTAATAATCATCATCTTTATCGCATCCCACGACAGCTACTTTGGCCATCAGCTCGGATCTCTCGGACAACTCGAATAACTCACCACCTCAGAACCACATGGTCCTGCGCAAGGGTATACGCAAGATCAAACAGGGCATGAAGATGTACAATAATCAGCTGTCGGTGCTGCGCACCGAACTCCGCACTTGTAAGCGCAAGGCCGCCGAACAGGGCAAGCAGCTGTCGGAGCAACAGAATTTGCTGGCCGAGCATCAGAAGCAGACTCTTGAATACGCCAATCGTCTGGACGAGAACGACAAAAAGAATGAGGAAATGGCACGCAAATTTTCCACATTGTTGCAGGTATGCAAAGTTCAAGAATTACAAGATTTAAATCACTTGATGAACAATTTTTGACTGATAGTTTGTATGACAGGCATATGAAATAACAAAAACGTTTTGATACAGGTTTCTTAAATTAATTTAAATTCCTTTTAAATGATACAAAAATTTATTTAACCCATTATTATTTTGAATTTTTGTAAAAGCCAATTTTTTGTATGACAAGAAGGAAAAGGGGTTTAAATAGTCATTTTTGACAATTTTCAAAAAATCATAAGAAATACTAGCGAAGAGATATTTGAAATTTTTTGCAGTCACTCTTAGAATTGTTTGAAAAATGTTTTTGCTTTAAAACATTTTTTGTTTGAGACCAAAACAAAATTAATAAAGTAGACTTACAAAAGTTCTAAATTTTCAATGGGTTAAATAAATTTTTGAATCTTTTAAAAGGAGTTCACAGAAGTGAATATAAGATTAATTTAAGAAATCTGCATTAAAACTTTTTTGTTATACAAAAATTTTACAAATTTAGGTTGCATACAAACTGTATTGAGTTACTTTAAGAGTCTGATTTTAGTCAAATTTCTTTAAATATCTGTATCAAGTTCCAAATAAACTTGAAAAATGCTTATTTTGTTGTACCATATAACATAATTCAAATTGAATTGAATTCAGGAGAACTATTGAAATTCATTTCCATAATGAAATTATGCTTATTGCTATTTATCTGGAAAATTAAAGCTAGTATTAATGAAGTAGACTTTTCAAAATTGTATGCACTTTTAAAGTTTGTTTTTTACTTGAATTTCCTAACTTTGGTTTTCTTTTTACATCCTTTTCTTTCCGACTTTTTATATTTTTAATGATTTCTTAATCCCAAATAGGAACTCAACAAGTGCAAAACCGAGTTACAATTTTGGCGCTCCAAGAGCCCCGCCATACCGTCAGTGTGCAGCTCGTGCAATCAGAAGCTAGCGCCAGTGTTGCCGCCAGAGGATTTGCAGGCACTGGTCAATCAGGGTGTCGATCCCGAGAACATCATCATCATCAGCGATGAGGTCGATGCGGATGCGGGAGTCGAAACCGATGTGGATATGGAAAGTGATGTGTCGGTCACGGTGAATGTAGCGGTTGATAAGCCATTCGCCTCGCCGGACGAATCCACCACAGCTAAGCTGTTGGCCGTCAACACGGCCGCCAAGAATCTGAAGCGCAAGTATGCAACGGTGGATGCAGACACCGCCGCTGCAGCTGCAACTGCAACGTCCAACGCAATTGCGTCCAATGTGACACCGTCTAACTCAAAAGCTGTGGCTACCATTACGGCTCAGCAGGCAGCTGCCGCTGCCGCCGCCGGCGGCTCCAACTGTGGCTATTCGACAAAGCTCTTCTATGGCAATCATCAACGCAGCGGCGTAATTGTCAGTCCAGTGTCCATGAAGCTGCCGGTGGTCAATGGTAGTGTTAATGGTAATAATAATGGATTGGCGCCAGAGCACCAGATGCAGTCGAATGCCGGCGAAGCGTCGGCTCCGGCTGTGGGAGCAACTGACTCGTCCAGCAACGTGGAGCAGGTGGAGTCAAAGAAGGCACGTAGAGTACAAAAGGCCAATAGATGTGTGAATGCACATGGCAAACGCAGTAAATTAGCATAAACAAAAATACATATACAAATTAAATTTTTTACTACTTACATATACACATACATACATACATACATATATATATTTACATATAAAGACGCGGGTAAACACACACAAACGGCACAACAACTGCGTTGTGCGTGTGTGTTCTCGCGCACTGTAGTGTTAAAAATATAAAAAGGAATCAAATTAAGTATATA